>CALNXK010000007.1:6215000-6355000 GCA_942486035.1 Porites lobata | reverse complement strand
CTTCATTTTCGAACTGGCTTTAATTTATCTGTCAAACGAGGATCAAAGATTGCAGCGGGATGAAGCGTCAAAAGCAGACGACGACCGATAAATCAAGTTCAGCTTCGTAAAACAGCTCGACTTACCTGTCTTTTGTTATGTTCATTTTTCTCCTTTATTCAAAGTATATCACATATTTCATATGAGCAATCACCGAGTCCATAGTGAAACTTAAGTGCTAAGATTTTTAGCATATCTTACACGTTGTAGAGGTAATACCGTGAAGTAAGAAAAAGGGATAAAAAAATGTCCTAATTTGGTCTGATTCATCATACAACCCAAAAATGCACAACATACTTCTTAAAAAAATAAATGCTTTTAGTTTCAAGTGCTCTCTCCGCCTATCCCCGCCTATATAAGTAGACTTTATAAGTAGTTAACTCGCTTTCTTGTCAATTGCACAGAAACGACGGTTTGCACAATTGGTAACAGGTCCACTCGTGGACTAATAACTTTTAAGGGACGGACCATTAGAAAAGTTATGGGGGGGGGGAATTTCGAGCCGCAGGAATTTTTTTTCGTTATCAAATTCCTTGTATGAATTTATTTTAGGCCATAGCATGAATATTTTTTAGGGTTAATTGGCGTGCAAGAATGGTCCGGCCCTAAGTTAAGCCAGTCGGCCGGCTTTAGCAGGAAGGGAAGTTTACGTATGTTGTTATTTCCGTTACAAAGTAACACATTACGGCTTGATAATACAGTAATCAAGCATCACTTTAATTCTCATCTTTCGATTTCGTCTAACGGAAGAAAGATTGGTTTTTTTTTTAAGGACAAACCTATGTATTTAAGAATGATAATACATGAAGAGTAATCTTGATTACTTTTTGAATCCCAATTGACATACTTGAAGGAATACCACAGGTGGGTCCAGGTTTGGCGATGGTCGGGTCCGCGAAAATGAGAAAGCTAGAGCAGGAAAATATGACTGGAGGAAATTGCAGGTCACGCGCTCATATTTTCGCTTGCCTATAACAAACGGGTCATCCCTACAATCTGGGCCCAGTTGCTCGAAGCATGGTTAGCGTTAACCAGCGTTTAATTGACAACGTATTGGTTTTGATACTGCTTAACCAATGGTTAAAGCTAACCATGCTTTGAGCAACTCAGCCCTGAACGCCTGAAATAGGCTAAATGCAAACTTGGTGGTGCTTGCACCTTATAGATAATCTCGTTTCTGTGTCGTAACGTCGAATTGTTACTTCAAACCGTGATTCTGCCAGAGTTAGAAATATCCCAGATGCAGCACAGCAACACTACTCCATAAAATTGTTATGTCTTCAAATATTTTAATAGCGATTCAGTTGTTATTTACATGTTAAAACATTTTATCATTATTTTATCGTATCTTGTTCACAGCGACTTTCAGCAAAAACTCAAATGAGTTGAAACCATAAGCTTGTATTAAACATGTACTACAACCCCAAATACGCAACATGAATTAAGACTTTTTTTGTAAAAAATGAATCGTCCATAAAAAAAGTGATCGGAAAAAGATCGCTGTACACCGATCTCCAAGAGTTAGAAATACTCGATTCACAATAACAAGCGTTGAGAGACGATTTTCACCTACCTCGTGTAAGACCAAACTGGGTCAATCAAAGCTAAACAACGTCTTACTTATCAGGGCATCTTCGATTATAACCCTTTTTGTCAGGATACACTCGTGACAGTTCTTTATTATCTTATTTTAAATCTAAGATCAAACATGAATTTTCAATAGTTTTTAACTGTTCTCCTGTTTCTAATTTTTTTATGTAGTCTTTACTCTTTTAACATGTGTAGTTTTCAATTAATTGTGCTTAGCGTTCTAAACATTAGTTGATCTAAGCATATGCATAGTGCTACTAAACAGCACCATCATTATATTACATATTAGTAAAATCCAACTAGTGGTCTGTTATCAATGTTGCGTTCTGATTGGTTGAGCTACTACTAGGCTATATGTTATAGCCCACTATAGTAGCGAAAAGCGCCGGCTTTTTGACGGCAAAAAAGGATTTAAGTCTAGCTAAAATGGTTTTGTCTCGATATTTTTGACCAACTAGTTGGATTTCACTAAAACAATTATTCCTCTCGTCCTCATGGCCTCTGGAACAATAGCCCATTCGGCCTGCGGCCCCATGGCTATTGACTTAGAGCCCATTCGGGCTCGAGGAATATAATTGTTAAGTATTCATCGTTAACCCTGCGACGTACACGTAATGTCATACCCCCACAGTGGTACAAGGGGGGAGTGATGGAACCCTTGTCTAGAGTTTTTGATATGTTGCAGTATGTCGAAAGGATTTTGCTTTCAGTTGAAAGTCTTCTCAACAAGGTGAGGTATATTTTATCGGTGGTGGTGCTACTGGAGACCTGTGACGTCACCAAACATGGTCGTCAGCTTGGATTTTACCAAGAATTGGAAATCAGGTTAAAACTGTGGGAACTGGCAATTTTTTGTGCTTGACATGTAAAATAACAAATAACTAAGTACTTTGCATCCGTTTATCCACAAGCTTACTTTAATTGTTGAAAGAAGATGAAAAAACATGCATTTTCACTCAATTATGGCTTGGTCTCCTGCTACTTATGACGTCATATCAGTAACCATAGTAACTGGCCATCACCAAACTTATCTCAAAATGCGCGCAAGGGATAAACGAGTTCGAACAGCTACTGAAAACGTCAGGTGTCCGTCAGGTGCTGATGTTTAATTGTCTACATAGAGAAAAACTTCTGAGGAGGGGTGGCAACCGCCATCACTGTACGTCCCAGGGTTAATGTACTTTATGTTTTACATTATTGGTAGCCTTGGCTTCCATCCAGTCTTCACTTTTCTCTTAGCAGAATGATTGATGTCAGCGTAAACTGTTGAAGCGCATGCTCTGTGAACTTTCCCGTTTTTGTTGTTCGGTAAGTGGCTCATGTCTGCATACATGAGGTGGCCACTGGAGTAAGGGAGAGGTTTCTGTGTGAAAATAATAATAATAATAATAATAATAATAATAATAATAATAATAATAATAATAATAATAATAATAACAATGGTAATGAAATAATCAAAAGCAAAAACAACACAGGGAAGGAAGAGACGGTGCAAAATCCTTGCAAAATGAGAATGAATATTGATTTCTTTATTCATTGGTCAATGACCGGACCATGTTAACGTTGTGCACTGTCAAGTCCGCAAAAACATATAGCAAAGGATATAGAATATCAGCAACTCCACAGCGATAAACCAATGAGTACATGCACACTGGACGAAAAATTGAATTTAATGATATTTGCCTTAAAGACAAATCTAAGACAAATCTGATGTCAGATTTGTCCACCCATCAAATGTCCCAAATGTGAGACAAATCTGTTATCACATTTGTCTTGTGGAAATGTGAGACAAATGTGATTCAAATATGCCATTATATTTGCCCTTGTACAAAGATATCTTAAAACAAGACAAATACGAGAAAAATAACTTTTTGACTTCTCGTTCCAGTAAAATCGCTATATGATTTTCTGAATTGTTTAGAAACAAGGCTATTGTTTGTCTCATTAATTAATTAATTAATTAATTTGGTTGTTTTTGGCGCAATGGGTAACCCTTGTCAAGTACTCGTAGATGCATGTAGGTGTAGATATGTAGAAATTGCAATAAGGGATTTTCTGGCTAGCTATTATTGCGCCTTACTCACACTGGATCAATGCTCCGATCAACTTACCGTACTTTATACGCTGATTAAAACGTTTACAGAGGCTCGTTATATCGAAGTTCCACTGTATTCAAGTCAAGTCAAGTCAAGTCAACTTTATCTAGGCAGAGTGGCCCTATCAGCCGTTGGCTGGTATCAATAGGGGCCCTGCGTAAATTACGACTACACGATAAAAATTTAAAAATTAAAAATTACTTTAAGTGAAGTGAATAAAAGGGAAATTACCGTCTCTTCATAAAAATGACAATTTGTTTACATCCATGAATTAAAAAGGAGTCTTTTGAAGTTTTAGCGTATGCTAGGAAGTTACCTTGCGTTGCAAGTGTGAGGCTCACTAGCCTTTTTTATTACCAAGATTGAAAAGTTGGATTAGATGTAAAAGGAAAGAATTCCTCCTCCCTTTGACTCCTTAAATTTGATGAGTTGTCAGTGTTTTGATCATTATGCTGTGACACTAAAAATATGAAAGTTCAACTCTAGTCAAAAGACCAAAATTATTCAGCCATATGGCAGAGTCTTATTTGCACTACCACCCTACACTATAGGGTCTAAACCACATCACCATATACACCGCTAGACATAATGAAGGACCAAGGGACTAGAACTTGAAATGTTCTTCGTTATTTCGGAGTCCCACTGTACAATCACCGAACTCTTTATGTCATGTTTAAGCAATAACAAATATAAGATAAATAAGTAAATAAGTAAATAAGTACCGTGACAATTTTGAAAACTATAACTTTTTTTAATAATAATAGTCAATGCGCTGATTTTAATAAGATAAGGTTCTGATCCATGAGGCGAGATATAAATCTATTGCTGTTAATTTTCCGTACCAATTTCCCGGTAAAAAGACCTAACTATAGAAAAAAAAATAATAATAATAATACAGTGAAACCTCCATTGAGCGGACACCTTCGGGACCTTCCCAAGCGTCCTCTTAATAGAGGGTGTCCGCTTAACACGGTTTGTAAAAATTGCGCAATGTTTAACTTTCAACGGTTACTCTGTACTGTGATAAAGTTCCATGTTGTTAAGGAAGCTAAGGAAGCCGTGCTGTACGTTGTGCAAGACTCTCGGTATAATGTACAGTTTATCGACAGCCAAATGTTGTATTGACTTACTTTTATTAATCGACTACAGCACGTTTTTCAAGGACGTAATCCAGTACTACTATTGTTAATTCGGTCCGCTGTCCGCTTAATAGAGGTTATTAACAATAAAAATTAGCCAAATACAATTTATTTTAGTGTCCGCGTCCGCTTAATAGAAGTGTCCGCTGAATAGGGGTTCGTTATAAAGGGGAATTTAAGACGTAATTAAAATTTCGGGACCCGGTTTAGTGTCCGCTGAATAGAGGGTGTCCGCTTTATTGGGGGTTCGCCTAATAGAGGTTTCACTATAACAATAATTATAGTAAATATCAGTATTACGCGAAATCCATTCCAGAATTTATGCTTAAGTCCAGATAAGTGCTGCTGATAAGTACACCCTATTCTCTAATCCGTTCATCTTGATCGTCTTTTTGAATGAACGCGCGCGCGAATGCGCGAAAAGTACTCGCGTTACGTCAGCGATAGAACGCCAATCAAATGTCCACAGCTACACGCGCGGTATGTTTGATCACCATTTTGACAGCGTCTTCAGTTCATTTCGAAAAGTTGTTTGTCAGCTTGGCCCTTAGTTTTCGTTGTCTTTAGACTCGTATTTTATGGTTCAATCATGGCTACAAGCAGTCCTGCTGAAGAAAGACAACTTTTCCTGATGGAAAACACGAACAGGAGACTAGATTCTATTTTAGAGAGCCAGAAGAAACTGAAAGAAGCAAACGCAGCAGTTCAGCAAGATAACGTAACTCGCAAAACAGGAGCGACTAAATAACAGCAAACGCGGCTCAAAACTGTCACGCAGAGAATCTAAAGGAGAAGTTGCAATGGATTTAAGGGTAGGTTTACTTTCTTGTTGCTTTGATGATATAAGAAATGCTTTTGATCGTGAGAGTTTGTGCTTATTCTTTGGAGCTGAACAGTTTACTGATAGCGTGTCTTCAAAGGCGCCGACTTGCCTGCGTTGTATCAAACATCACAGGAACCTACAACTTAGCTTAAAGCGCCCAATTTTTGAGGGACAATCAGTGTAAAATGGGGTTGACAGGCCTACACGACTCCCCAGCGCGTGTTTAAAATAGCCTTTCTATAGTTTGGCTCTCACGAGTATGTCTTTGAGCGACCGCCCTCTTTTATAAGATACGAGGGGCGGTTTTTTGTAGATTTCGCTCAGTAATGGTTGTTGTTCTATTAAATGCCAGTTTTTCATGAGAATTTGCTTTAGGTTTGGCACTGATGGTTGGTATTGTGTGACAAAAGGCAAGATTCGTTGGTTTGTCTTTGGTTTCTGTTGAAGGGCTAGTTTCCTGTCTTTGAAGTTCACCTCTGAGAGGGTTGTGTTAATAAGATCCTCTGGGTAACCCCTCTGTAGCAGATGCGCTTTGAAATTTGTAATTTTCTCTTCGAATATTAGTTCGGAAGAGTTTGTTCTGAGGAGTCGGAGGGCTTCCCTTTAATGAAGCCTTTTTAACTCCTTGCGGGTGACAGGAAGCAAAATGGGTATACTGAAATGTCTCAGTTGGTTTGAAATGAGTACGCACATCAAGGATTGCGTCTCTTTCGAATCTTTCCCCTTTGTAGATGTAGGTGTCCAGGAATGTTGTTTCCTTATCGGAAATTTCAGCCGTAAATTTGATCGTAGGGTGATGATTGTTTGCTTGTTCAATGAAATGTTTTATTCTGGCTCTGTTTGTAGTCCAGAGCGAGAAGATGTCGTCTATGTAACGTTTCCAAACGAGCGGTTTGAAAAGGCTTCGGCTAAGGATTTCCGTCTCTACCTTGTTCATGAATATATTAGAAAAGGCGACTGCCATTTTCGTGCCCATGGCCGTACCATGTGTTTGAAGGTAGTTTTTCCATTAAACTGGAAAGAGTTTTCTTGGAGAATTAGCCTGAGCGCTCGTTTTAGTAGTTGTGTAGGGATAGGAGGTTCGTTTCTATAGAATATTTCGTATGCTCTGCATACCGTGTCTATTCCCTCCTCTTGCGGTATATTTGTATACAAGCTCGTAACGTCCATTGAAACAAGTATGACGTCCACTGGGACTTTCGTATTTTCTATGAAATTGACGAAGTCGGTAGTATCTTTAAGATAAGACTTTTGTTGTTGTGCTATCGGCTGAAGGAGTTTGTCGACAAATGATGATAATTTCTCTGTTGGGCCATCACACCCTGATACTATCGGTCTGCCGACCGGGGACGGCTTGTGTATCTTAGTGAGGGTGTAAAATTCTGGAATTCGAGGCGGATTTGGTGTTTGACAAAGCCATTTTTTAGTCATGTCGTCTATGTGATCCCCGTTGTGGAGGTCTGTAATAAGTTGTTTAACTTTATGGTTTGTATCAGTGACCATGGGTGATGCAAGAGGCCTGTAGTTGTCTTTGTTGTCTAGTAGAATTTGGCCTTCTTTAATTTTGTCTTGTGTGTTCATGACTACGGTTGTTGTTCCTTTATCGGCCTTTTTAAGGTTTATTTCAGTGTCACGTTTTAGGGCTCTCAGAGCCTCACGTTCGGCCGGAGGCAGATTATTTTTTGGCTTTGTTATTTCTATTTCTGCAAGGTCGCTCTTAACCTCTTCTAGGTAACTTTCAAGGGCTACTGATCGTTGTATTGGTGGTTCCCATGCAGATTTGACATGGTAAGGATGGGGTTCGTTGTTTTCCCCTCGAAATATGTACATGAGACGCATTCTTCTTGCAAACTGATCAAAGTCACGCAAGAGTTGTTGCCTGATTTGTGTTTGTTTTGTAAGGGATCGACTATTTACCAAGTTAAGAGTTGAGTTGAGTTTGAGTTGAGTTTGAGTTGAGTTTGAGTTAAGTTTGAGTTAAGTTGTAGTTACCGTTTTTACTTAAAATGTCGTTAATACTATCCACACGACATAAAATGTGCGGATTATTTATATAAAAATTATTATTTTTGAGGTGGTATTTTAGTTTTTAATACCCGATCGAGTTGGGTCAACCAAATCTGCGAGCCACGCGAGCCACGGTGCGAGTCATGCGAGCCATGCCTGTGAGCCATTTTTGAGTAATTCCGTTTTTCTTAAATTGGTCGGGGAGGTCGTCGATTATTCCACCAGCAAACATCCCTGGAGTTTTACCTGCGACTTGCCTAGCCGCCATCTTGTAAACGGAGTTACCTCGCTCCCAGGTTCCTCTCTCTCTGGCGCGACGCGAAGCAGTGTTCCTCGTGATGGCTCAATTTCGGCTCAATACGGAGATCCAACTAGCCGTCAATATAGTGCAGTATTGCCGTCTCAAAACAAAAATTCTTGCTATACGCGTTATCAGGTTTTTGTTTTGCAAAAAAAGTTCGAAAAACCCGACTTTTCACGCCATAAATTACTCATTGAAACATAAAAATTCGAAAGAACATCTTTCTGAAGTTTTTCAAAGAAACATGCGTCGAACAAAATGAGTAAATAACGCAAGTTTGCCAAGTTTTTAGCGAAAACTTTTTTTTTTCAAAATTATCATGGCGTGATTAGCCCGCGCATAGCTCAGCTCGATGTAAACAAACCGTTCAAACCAACAAAAAGAGATTTAGAACTTATCGTATCGTTCACTTTTGATAGAAAGGATCGCTTCATTGAATACAGTGTTGCTTTGTCTACCAAACTTGACAAAGTAATCAACATTTTAGTCCTTACTTTGAATATTTTTTGAAGTTTTTTGTTTTCTACGGAGGAACCCATTAAATTGCCGCGGAATTTTTCAACCAATCACAGACTGACTTTAAGTTGAAGTCATCATTTTTTATTCTGAGAGAATGAAACATACAGCTCCACCGCTCCGCTACTCGAAGGGGTATCCAATGACAGCTGTCACTCATTGCTATCCACGTGGAAAATCATTTAGGAAAAAAGATAACAGCGCACTTTAGTTCGAACTTACTGTGTTGGCGACAAGAATGGTAAGTAAATCGGTTAATTTTAACATGTTTGCTCCTTAGTGAATCAAATTTACTAGAACTCTGACAGTAGGCTGACTGTTGCATGTGTTTGCCTCTTTCCTCAGTCAAGTGTTTCTTCAAAACTAGCCACT
This sequence comes from Porites lobata, assembly GCA_942486035.1. Classification (NCBI taxonomy): domain Eukaryota; kingdom Metazoa; phylum Cnidaria; class Anthozoa; order Scleractinia; family Poritidae; genus Porites; species Porites lobata. The sequence goes on along the minus strand of CALNXK010000007.1, from coordinate 6,346,117 downwards.
AGAGTGGCAGAGGCCGGATTTGAGGTCGCATTCGACCCACCAGCAGACGGCAAATGTTTTTATCACGCCGCTTCGTTTCAAATTGGATTTAGTGCGTCAACATTGACCTCTGTCATCTTTGAGTACCTGGATAATCATCAGTTTGATGTAAGTAGTTAATTTCTTCTGGCCATTTTTGTTCAATTTCATTCTGAAGATGCAAGAAAGGTTGCCTAGGTTTTTATAAGTCTGAAGCGATTGCTTTGATGCCGTGTTTGTCAATGAATTTATTTTTGTACATGTTCGGTGTTTTCGAGGGTAATACGTCGAGGGTCGAGGGTAACAAGTCAAGGGTTGAAAAATCTCAAAATTGAAAAAAAAAATCGTTGCATTAAGACCCAGCTGATAGCCTGCTGAATCATAGAAGCACGTGCCATCGCAAGGCGGGTTGAAGTCTATGTCTATTTGAAATCCTTTGTCCTCCACATACTTCAACAACTTAACACTACCACTTGTCTCCATTTAATACTCAGTGTCTGTAAAATTTTTTAAAAAATACTCAACATTCTTACAATTTCTAAACACTTTTTCGAAAAAAGGAGGAACCTTATTCATGAAACTCGGATTTTTACATCTAGCTGAATAGAAAGCAATGGAATGTTGATTTTGTCCGGAAAACAAGTGTCATCGCATTCTGTCTCTTCGACTACGAAAGATAAGATTGTTATTCTTTTGTCTGACAGCTCCAGAGAAAACAGAACATAATTGCTGTAATAACATTACATATCGTTTTTAACTATACCTGAAGGAAACTTTCCAGCTTTGGAAATTAAAATCTGGACGTGACAAGTTAATACCTTTATATTTTTAGTAAAATGTATCCGGTTCCTGAATGTTTTTAATTCAATATTTATTTGACACTGGATTTCCAGTATGCTAAAATATCGGCGGGCTCACAAAAAAAGTCTATCCTTTTCTTAATACACCCTCTTCCCAGTGCGCCGGAAAAATCACTTTCAAACGCAGCATTCAGGCAATTGTTATACCTTATTGTAGACAATTATAAACGTGATTTAAATTTAATAACGCGAGTTAGAGGGAAAATGTTTTTTTTTTTTTTTAAAGAAAGGGAATTTAATAACGCGAGGAACGGGCCTGACTTTTAGGGTTTAAGATAACTTGGCTGTTGTACCGCTCTTTTGAAAGCAAGAATAATATAAACTGGAAATATTGCAGGGACATACCATATTTATTAGAATAAGCGCCGCGGTGCTTCTCAAGTACGGCGCCCGAGGGCAGCGCTTATTTGGGGGCGTCGCTTATTCGAGTAAATACGGTATCTCTAAAGTTTTTACATTGTGAAATAATAATAAAAAAAATAGTACAGAAAATGGAGGCCTGCTACTTCTTTCATTACACAGGATAACGGAGATGATCGACTGGCCTTTCTGTGTCAAACAGATATGGGTGGAAGGGAAGTGCCAGGAACATGGTCAGAGGCTTTAGAAATACTTCGAAACAACTATGCGAATTCGCTTGTCATCCAAGCCTTGGCAGATGCCTTGCATTACAAGCTTGTTATTATAACAGTACATGGGGTAAACTACTTGAATTTTCTACTTTACCTAAGTAATGTATGCCTAAATAATAAAGTCGAAGCTGTGGTAAACGGCAACCTTGGAAATTGGCAGAAGTGGTCGTATCTATAGCCAGTAGTTTTCAAGCCTAAACCTCCGTTCCGCACTGAATTCGCCAATAAATACAGGATGCCCGATTTAATACCAGATTCTACGTAGGTTACGCCGAAGATCTTCGGCGTGGATTTCAAACTTGCGCCGCGTACTGGCGTACAGCGGCACCTTTGAGCTGGCAAAGTTTGCCAGCTCAAAGGAACAACTGGCCCCAGATGACTTATTTTAGGTAAGAATTATAGAGGACTTTGGCGTAGACAAAATTTGGCGTATCTTCGGGGTGGCGTGCACACGGGAATGCACCCTGGCCGCATACGGTTCAGAGCAAATGGTTAATTGGTACGCAAATTGTTATTAATAGCACTGTAGTACGAACTAAAACAAACGCTTATCCGAAAGGTGTGTTACTATTTCTAGAGTAACATTATAATTTTTTTAGTTAATTTTGAAGTCATTCCAATTTCCTCTCTTCGGATCTCTATTGGCGGTTTTAAAAATATGATGACGCTTCGCCGTCAGGTATATTTCAGTATTAATTTTAAATCTTACGCCCCGCAGGATGAGAACTTCGTAAAAACCATCGAGCCAAAAGAAGGCACCGCAGGAAATACTCTTTTCTTTGGACACACTGGGAACCACTATATTGCCCTTCGACCCAAGGAAAAGGTAATAAGTCCTTCACATGTAATAATGTAATGCATTTTCTAACAAGTCAGGGCTCACATACGTGAATTATTGTTATCTTTATGCAGGGGAGTGTGTCATTATGCTGAAGTGTTAAAAAGAAACTTGGTCGATAAGCAGCCACATGTCCAGGAAGCTTCACAAAAGGAGCCAGTCAAATCAAAATCGAGCTATCCGTTGCAGCATACCAAAACGAACGTAAAAACAAGGTATCATATAATCTTAACATGTCAATTAACATACGCTCCCTCAAGAAAAAAAATAATGGCAACGTTGAAAAAAATACCATATTGACCATTTGACCATTGAGTGCGGACAAGTGAAGATAACACGCGCGGGACTGGGTAACAGGTCACTTTTCTTCTCGCATCCCCGCACGTTTTATATTTGCTGGCCCCGACTTTTTCGCTCGCCCCACTGACAGGCTAAAGAGTATTCGATCGTTGTTAGGAAATGCCAACGATTTACAATATGAATTTGGTTTCGTAGTTGATGAATGTTCTGAGCTTGTGCATTCTATAAAATCGCTATGTTTTCGACAAAAATAGTTTTGCATCGCTACTCCCTTATGAAATCTAATTTACCGCTCTATAGCCACCCTGAGTGATGTAATTTTATTTGTTGAATAGGATGAGCTGATTGTGGTGAGCGATGGTGATGAATCTTGTTCTGAGACCTCGAGTTGTAACGATGATACTTCTTCTGAACGATTCTGTGCAACGGTTAGTACCTACCTATGTATTCAAAAGGGCTACGTCAAGATGTTTAGTTTATTCTGATATACGTTTTTATATAATTTTCATGTAGTTAATGCTAGATGTTAATGTTTTGAATGCCTTTTTTCTTAGAAAAATCGACGTAAGATAAAAAGGCCCATCCAATTTCGAGTCATGGGAAGAAGAGAGTTATTCTCCCGGCATACCTGTCCTGCCCTTAGGTTGCTTTCCTTACAGATTTGAAAAGGTAAGTTGCCGCTTCGCAATATTTTTCTCTGCACTCGGCCCATAATGTTTCGTATCATTGCTGGAATTAACAGTAAGTTTAAATAAAATACTAAATAAAATATCGCAATTTGATAGGATATTGCACACACCAAAATCTCTTGATTTACACGACGCTCTCTTTCTCGGCAGAATGATGGCTGCTCCAGTAAAAAGGAAAATACTACAACTAGCGTATCGACCATAGACTTAACAAAGGATTCTCCAGTAAAAAGGTAAAATCCTTTTTCCATCAACTAAGGCATAACGGCATACAATTCAGATATAATGAGACACTCCTGAAGGTATATGGAAACCTTATTTGCGGATAACATTATTGTTTTTCTTTTTAATTTTAGTGAAGGCAAAGTTAAAGCGGATATAGACAGTGACAGTGACGAATTGCTTTCTAAATCAGTCTTTTCACTTACAGAGTGAGTTAGATTTGTTAATCACATCTCTTAAAGTATATATATATAAATATAAAATATATATAAATTAAAATAAGTTGATCTGCAGAACTGCTTTCAGAGTGCTCAATAGTAAAACTAGAGCTGTTTATAATAGAAGACGGACTGATCAACTGCCAAGTCAAATCTACAGTTGATCAGTCCGTCTTCTATTATGTATATAGTCCCCTTTATAGTTTTTGGCTCTTGGTTTGAGAAATTAATTGAATTCAGTACCTAATAAATCATAATCATATTTTTTTTTCTTCTTTTCTTTGCCTTCTGACAGGAAACTACCTGGAACTCGTATCTCCGCTATTAACCTTGACGAAAGTTCGTCTGATCTTTCAGATTCGACTTTTGTGCGAAAACGGTTAAGTTACATGCGTTTTTTAAAATGCTAATCACGTAATTTTCCACCGAGGGCAATATATAAACCTACGATGAGGTGGTCTTGAAGCCAAAGTCGGCTGAGGGCGTGTGATTCCCGCGCTCGGCTGACGTTTGCTTCGAAAAAAGAGCGCCTGAACGCATGTTATAACTGAACATACATATAGGAACCTGCAGTATTTCTAATATGAGGTGTTGGTCAGTAGTCGAAACATCTTCGAATCATTTTCGGAAATCATCGACAACTTGGGAAATCAGTCAGTTTTAGGTGCATACACTGCCAAAACATGTAGCCAAAGCACAATTAATCGCAGAGAAACGCAGACGCGTTCTCTTCCCGCAGTATTCGCGAGTTGGTTTTTCAAAGTAGTTGGAACATGGGAACTCCATAGACATTAATACCCGCTAAAATGATTTTTTATTTACCATGTCTGCGTAATTGGACTGCACAAACCTTTCATTAGTGTTGAAAACGATTTCACCATCTTAGGAAAATGTTGCAGTTATCAGATAACTTTAAAATAAACATATCTATTTTTGTGCCTTAGACTTATTACGAGGGAACGAACATCGAAAGAGAGTAGCTCAGAGGATGATGATTCCGTCAACGATAACGTCCCTAAGCGTTTGAACGAAACTTCACTGCCACCTCACTCTGAGCACAAAAAAAAGGTAACCTTTCCAACCTTAATATCAGATATAAAGGCAATAATAACAAGTGTTATAGTCTTGTTCAGAATTTATTTTTAACATTTTTTAAGTACTTTGCATGATCGAAAAATACAAATACTGAATATCGACAAAAATCGTCTTCATCATACTAATGTTAAAATCACGTATCTAATGAAAAGTACCTAGCTAAAGTTTAGTTTGTAGTATCGCTGTATTTTTAATTTCTTGTCGTTTGATCACTACAGAAAGAGACTCAAGCTGGATCCATCTTTATGGTTTGGAGTTGATGTTGAAGTGGTTAACGAGTTACCCTATGATATAGATGGTTCGAAGGTTTTCCAAGTTCGGTTTCACAAAGATGGGCGTAACATACACGATGGTCGTCCCTGGAAACCGTGGGTCACCTCAAGTCGAAAGGGGTTCCGTGGAAAGAGAAATGTTCAATCTTGTAGGGGTTCTTACCTTTGCACGAACAAGAACTGTCCCTACAAAAACAATTTGGAAGAGCAAACAGTGTCCAGTTCGTTAGATCTGGAGGAAACGAACTTTGCAGATCTTGCAACTTCAAAGGTGAATACATTTCTTGCTCAGCTAGGAAGGTCAGTGAATATCCAGAAGGTTCTAACATTGCAACCATTTACCATATTGGGAATCACACTTGCACAGCTATTCCTAAGCCCAAGCTACACGCAGACAGTGACATTGAACAGTTTTTCAAAACACATTCAATGGTTAAGCCCTCTGCAGTTCCAACTGCCAAGCTAACAAACATGATCAGAGAAGGCAGACCGTGGTCGGAAGTGGAGGATGTTGCCGAAGCAATGCTAGACAAGAAAAAGGTGCAGAACATAAAGTCTAAAGTAGCAAATAGCATGCATCCCCATGGGCACAACTTTGATGCTGTTGCAGAAATAAAGAAGAAAACAGACGAGAAAGATCAGTACTTAGTCTGGAAAATTAATAATCGTCACTTCAATAATGGCCAACAAAGCCTTGTCTTTAAAACGAGCAGAGAAAAAGCTGAAATATGTGTTCAAATGGACAAAGATCAAAGTGAGCATCCTCTATCCAAAGAGTTCTGTTTCCTTGATGCCGTGCACAGTCGATGCCAAGGCTTCAAAACACTGACCCTTTGGGTGTGGCATCCAACTTTAAATGAGCTTGTTAACTTAGCTACAATGGAGTGTGAGGCCGAGTCCAGTCTCGTAATACAGACGTTTTGGAACAATCTTAATGAGGTAACTTTGATCTTGTTTTTGTTAGCTAGGCAGTGTCCCAGTGTTCCATTAATTTCTACTTGTGATTTGTTGTTCTGTTACAAATCAGTGGCTGACGCAGACGTCCTCGGGGGCGTGGGGGGCTCCCCTAGATCCGCCACTGGAAATCTATGTAATTTTATGGAGTTTTAAAGGCTTGATGGAAGAATGCTTTCAACTGCTCTGGTAAAATTCCGTGCTCGACTACCTGTACAGTATTATGGTCTTAATCCCCATTTTGTTTTACTCTTAGTGATTCTGAAGAACTTTGCGGCAATTTTAATCGCCTGCAAAGTTTTCAGGTTCAAATTGCCTGTGTTCTGCATACAACATGCATGCACTCTGCTTTCATCCCATTAAAATCGCAAGCAAATCGGTGGTTTACACAGGTGATTGGAGGCCTTACGTATACAAATCGCCTGTGCAGGCAATTAACAGGAAAAAGTAAAAAAAAAAAGATTGAGTGGTAAACCGCGCGCATAAAATTGGCGGGAAAAGTTTAAAACAGTTTCAAAGATGACGCTCGTTGCGCTCACGAAATGGTCCACAAAAGGATCGGAGTACCCTGGATTCTTCTACGCCGAGCTACGCCGGACGACAAGAGTCCACTGCTCGCAGGGTACAAAAGGAAATTCAATAGCAATGTTACGTTAAGTTTGCCTATTTTACGCATTTTGCATTTATCTGGACGCATTATTAATAATTTTATTATGTTTTACATCGTTCAGACATATAAAAGAAACACATCATTTAATTTGACAACTTATTCAAAGATATTGAATACGTCATTTTTGGGTTAAAGGCCCTGTATCACCCAAAATGCATTGCGCGCCCAATGCCTCTGCGATTGACTTTAACGCAGGCGAAAATTCCCGAAAGAGCCAATCACGAGCGAGCTCGTCATTTGAAAACAAAATCAAAGGACCGCAAAGCCGAATGGGTGATACTGGGCCTTTGAATCCACAAGTATAATCAGCGATGGATGTGCACTGCAATATTATTAATTGTAATTCATTTGACGTTGTTTTTTTTTTTGAGGTTCTACGAGATTTTACAGGGGACGATGAATATATCTTTAATCCAGCGGGATGGATGTTCGATGAAGCAGGAGGAAACTGGGATGCCATCGAAAAAGTATTTGGCAGTAAATCCTTAGAACAGTGTGTGTCTTGTGAATTTCACTTTTTTCAGTGTTGCAACAGGCAGATACATACGAACTGGAGTGATAAGTCAAAGCATACGTTCAAGACTCTCGCTAGGAACATTTTTGAAGCACCAACGCCTTATCGTTACGATCAAGCCAGGAAAGAACTCGTAGCATTTTCAGATGAAAAGCCTGCAAAGCGAGGTCATATCATTAGCTGGTTCAAATGGTGGCATAAAAGAAGGACCCATATATTTAAGGCGTTCAAATGTGGTGCACCACTTACCCCAAACGTCAATTTGGCTGAAGTTGGTCACTCGCAGTGGGCCAAAAAAGGATCTTACAGGCTAACCCTTGCCATGGCTGCAGAGGAGGATGTGGCAGAAGCAATCATGCTCTCAAAGAAACTTCAATCATACGGTTATGGAACTTATAAAGGAGGAAAACATCGGAGCCAAAGTGACAGACTCAAAGCCACAACTATTTCCAGCAAATGACAAGAGCGAAAGCCTTTGGAGAAGAAATTTCAGCAGGTGTTGTCGACAATTCCTTATATGTACAAGCAGAGTCTTCTAGAGCTTCATCTGTAGATGCTAACTGCTCCCATAGAGCGACACGAAAACGAAAACGTCAAGTCAGTGTTTTTAGCGATGGAAGTAACTTAGCATCTTCGTCTTCTGAGGACGATTCGCATCATTCAGCCCCCAAAGCTGGGACACGTGAGGATAGACGTGACGGCCGTTTCCGAAAAAGTGCCAGTAAGGCGTTCCAGCGCTCCTTGGAGCTCGCCAAGAAGGAAACATTCTTGCTTGTTGACTCTAACGAGCTTGGAAGAAACGAGAGGCAATTCGTAATCAGATCGGGACTAAACACATATGAGGTCAAGATTTCTGAGCATCCAACATGTAATTGTCCGTATGCGAATAGTGCTAATATTTGTAAACATGTTCTTTTCGTGCTTTTGAACTTCTTTAAAGTTCAAGATGAAGACTATCGTCTCTATCAGAAAGCATTGACAAAAAATGAATTGGACGACTTATTTAGTAAGCTGGATTTGAAATCTCCCGTAGTGACTAAACCAACAAATGTAGCCATTTTTAACGCACACCACGCTGCAAAAAGGAAGCAAGTTTGGCAAGTACAGCGGTTTAAATCACAACCTGGCCCAAAACCAAGGTGTGCTAAACCAGGCTGCGAGACTCATTTCTCAGATGGAGACATTTGCATTACAGTCGAGGGGCTGTATGTCACACCAAATGCAACCGCGGATGGAAATCGCTTCGCGGTACTACGTAATTTTCGATTTTGCCCCCAAAAAGATTGCATAAGCACGCAACCAAGACAAAGCAATTTGACTGTTCCTCCGATGGCTGTCGCACTAGACGAGAATATCAACATATCTCCCGATGAATATCAGAAATTGATTGACGAGGAGATAATGTAAAGAAATGTAAGGACCTAAGAGCGACAGGACATAGAAATCCCGTTTGGTGTTGTTGTTTTCATTTGAGTTTCCTTTGTTGTTGGAATATACTCTCTTTAGTTCGAATGATATTTCAAAACATTAACTTAAAGGAAAAAAATTAAAAAATAAACGTTCGTTTTTCGCCCATCACGCCGTCGGAAAAAGGAGTGCGTGACAAGCCCAAAAAACATTTGAAGGCAGGCGCCTGTCTCTTTCAGGTCGTGGGGAAAGGTTCCGCTCTTCAGTATGCATTTATGAAAAGTATGCACGAAGTGCGACGGCTGATACCGAAAATGCGCGAAATACTCACGAAGAGGCCCCGAATGTTTCTGCATCAATAATGGCATGTGCAAAACGCTGTCTGGTAAAATACACTGTTTTGCAACGCATTGTTGTTTTTGCATGAAGTGTTGACAAAAGTCCGTGGATTAAAATTAGCAAAATTACCATATACTTTTGCATTCGTGTTTCCTCGGAAAGCCTTCGGAGCGTAAAAACAAGCACTTTTGTGTTCAAGAATTCAGACTGAACATTATGAAAGTGATCTACCGTATTTTGATTTTTCTGTAAATAATTTTAAAAAAAACTGTTGACCATGTCATTGTGAAAACATAAGCTTACCGCAATATTGCGTACGTTAGCATTTCTTATTCACGGGCTGGCTCTTATGCCAGTATTTATTTACAAGAATTTAACCGAGATATCGCAAGTTTTTTTTGTCTCCAGTGAGTTCAGGTTAATTTACATACGCAGCGACTAAAGCGATACTTTAACCTTTGATTCGAAACGTACGTTGTTACGCATATATATCTGCCTCTCAAACGGGGAGGTTGAATGGAATTGTCATTAATTCTATTATTCTTTAAGTTAATGACAGAAAAGAAATACGAAGAGAAAAAACACAGCGTGCATAGCCTGTGTACAGACGCCCCCTCCCCCAGATTTTTTTTTTCTGAGGGGAGGGGAGGGGCGTCTGTACACAGGCTACAGCGTGCACGGATTGCTTTAGTTTTGTCGGACCGTAATAACTTTGCATACCGACAAAAACAATATCAAGCGACACCTTTAATACAAATGCAGTCACTTCATTCGCAATGCTATAAATAACTAAAAGACCCTAAAATGTCTCGCTACACAGGCTTAAAAATTCATCCTTTATCTGCTGGAAAGAAATACATAAATTCAGGACTTACGGGTTTTGTTAAATTTGAGACCGGAAGTTCGCGAACCCCGCGCCGATTTCTGTTTCAATTCGTGAATTGTAAGTAAACAACAGTTTAATTCAGTTCACTTCTACTTCATTTTTTTAGATCAAAGTTCCCAATATAGCCAGGTGTATACTGGTAGTAAACAACAGCATAGAAAACTTTAGTTCATTTCAATATCATCGAATGTGACCGGTCATCTTGACCGTCAAGGCCAACAAAATGAGGACAATTCAACGCTTCACGTTTGGGAATGTAAAATTATTAAACACTTTTTCATTCGTGAAAAAACGAACAGTCGGTCAATTTTGTGTAAAAACGATCTGGATCTTCCATTAACCACTTTTAAGTTAACAAAAATGAAAGCAACGGTAACTCAAACTTAACTCAGACTTAACTCAAACTCAACTCAAACTCAACTCAAACTCAACTCAACTCGTAACTCGGTCATTAGTATCTCTCGTTTTGTAACGGGTGTTGGAATGAATTTAAGCCCTTTTGCCAGTAAATTAATCTGGTCATTTGTAAGTTCTTTGTTTGAGAGGTTTTTTATGTGTTTTTTGTTCGCCTCTATAGAAATAACAGAAATAACAGCGAGATAAAAGAAAAAAACGTCTCTTTGATCAGCTAGATCCCTGCGCATTTTGCCTTCTTGAATTTACGTTCCAAAAAATTCAACTGACGTGACAATTTTGGGAGCCGATATCAGTAGTGTGACCTTCCCAGAATTTTTACCCAGGTAAAACAAAACCCGAGATGAATTTACCTAGGCAGATTTTTGATGAATTTGCCCTAGGTAAATCGGTTTTACCTAGGTAAAAGTCTGTAGTGTGACCACAGCTATTGTTAGTCTTTGAAGTGGGGCATATTTATTTCTTCTTTAAACAAAACGAGATCGATGGCCTGGAGAAAGTTGCTGTTGGAAGCAACCAAATACATGTATATTATGGATGATTATGGTTATCTCAAAGCAGAAGTCCTTATCAGGGTTATATGCTTCTGTCTCAAAGCTTAAGTTTAAGCTTATTTAACATAGCACTTTATTTGGTAAATTTACAACTATAATTTTTGTTTTGTTTCCAACATGCAGAAAGATGGTTGACAAAAAACATGACAAGTGGCTCTAAAGTGGAAGAGGAGTATGTTCACAAATTTATGTTTTATTTTTTTACCTCATGAGTGTTAAAATGTTTTTCTAGCCAAATGGCTGTGCTCAAAGAAAATTTGAAGGGTCTGAATCCATTGCTATGAAACTGTGAAATCCACACTGCTCAAGATATGGTTCCTATGAAAAACTTTCTTTTAGGCTGGGTTCAAATGTCGAATTTCACTTGAGCCAAACTTAACGCAAGAGTTAGATGCATGTGAAGTGCAACGTTTGAATCAATTAAATAAGACTGTTTAAATTAAATGCGATGTTTGCCGTATCTGCGACTGAAACAGTTGAAGATTTGACTAAGGTTCAACTTTTGATTCAAACGTTGCAGTTCACATGTGCCAACTTAATGCATGAATTTTGGTAAATTATGATTATATTACTGGGAATATTGACTTTTAACAGAGTTAAATTCAGCAGAGTTTAGGGAGTTAAATTTGACGTTTAAATCAAATGCCGCATTTAACTATCGTATTTATTCGAATAAGCGCCCAACCTCGAATTAGCGCCCACCTCGAATAAGCGCCCATCCCAAAGGCAGAAAAAGTTAATAAGCGCACAGCCTCAAATAAGCGCCCACCCCACCCCACTCCCTCCCACACAAACTTAAATAAGACATAATAAGAGACCCTCCCGAAGACGGAGTTTTCTTCAGAGTATTTTACAGATTGGGCTGTAACCTTGCCTTGTTACTTCTTCGCTTTTTGTTATTACCATTTATTATTTTGTAGCAAAATAAACATACTACACTTGCTGAGAATGGCGAAAATTTAATAAGCGCCCAACCTCGAATAAGCGCCCACCTCGATTAAGCGCCCACAAGCAAGGTCCAAAAATTTAATAAGCGCCCAGGGCGGTTAATCGAATAAATACGGTATTTAAGTAGAGTCAATTAGGAATAAAGTTCTGCGCATGTGAATTTTGACGTTTGAACTGGGCCTTAGACACTCAGGATTAAAAGTCAGTTGCCACGGGTGACCTGGAAAGCACAGCCTCAGGTGTTGTTTACCTTAAGAATCTTATCCCTCATGCCAGAGCTATGGCAAAGCCCAGGTTTGAGGGTGGGATATCCGAGAGGCCAGCACCTGATGGTCCATCATGAGCCACATTCAGGCCACTTCTCAGTCAAGGCTAGTCTGCTACACAGCCGTTTTTAGTGTCGTCACGCAACGCTCCTCCCCACTAACGGCTGTCGAAAACCGAACTACATTCCTTTCCCGTGATTAGCCAATTATAATTCAGCTCCCATTTTCTGGAAAGTGTTCGCGCCACCTTTGCGGTACTGTGACTCCTCCAATCACAGCTTTGCTTTTATCGTTGCCCCATGTGTGAATGACAGAATAATCAAAATCGTCGCGTGAAAACAAGCAATTAACTACAGTGTTATCGTAGTGGAGTCCTATTCAAAATTTAGGAGATAAGCAGCAACAGCAAGCAAGTCGAGCAAATTGCAATTCACAACATGGATGTGCTCATAAAGTTGCCAGGTTTAGTTTTGGGAAATCGCTCCTCGATAATTTATAAGATTGCTTTTTGACTTTGAGTGTTTAGTCTTCACAGAACACAATGAGCACATCCGGTACGTTACGTTACATGAAGAACCAACCGATCCTGGTAAAAGTTTTCTAGGCCTATCAAACCTTCTTTTCACTTGGAACTTTCTTGACCGCTTAAAACAAACTTTTTTGCAAATTAACCTTTTCGTTGCTTGAAAACACAGAGCATGACAGAGCCCGTCTAAATTTGGCGACGATTGATTGATTTGTCGAAAACTGAGAAGCGTGCTCGCTTCCTAGCGCCCTGCGGCTCACGTATTGTCAAATTTCTTGTACATGATTGGTTTGTTCGTTAGTCCACAAACACAAAGGGAAAGGAATGTAGTTCTGTTTTCAGCAGCCGTTAGTGGGAAGAAGCGTTGCGTGACGACACTAAAAACGGCTGTGTAGCAGACTAAGTCAAGGCCTAGGCCCAGTTGTTCTAAGGCTTATTAGAACCCACACGGGGATAAATTTTTAAATAATTTGGTTTCCTTTTTCATTCGTTCAAAAACATTTTCACACTTAATGTCCTCTTCTTTTTTAGAGCATCCAATCATCAAATTGCAGACAAAAAGAACTTTTAAAGTGAATTTGTTTATAAGCTTTCCTATCTCAACTCAAAGTTTGCATAAACCAGCATTACACAACCTGGCCTGACCTTGTTTATATGAATTCATATGAATTTAATGAGAAAGAGAGTGGAGATAATAGAAAAGTATAATATGTTATTAGTAGTATGAGGCTTCCTTCCACAGAAGATAATCAACTGTGGCAATTTTTGTCTTAATAGGGTACCGGTAGCTTAATTTATCATATACATCCAGGGTGCAAAGAAAGTCAGTTTTACAGCCTGCCATTCTGGCAAGCTGCAGCTACCCCGTACTAGCCCACAAGTCATTTCAACTAGCCCCCAAACCCTTTTTGAATAGCAGGATTGATTACAATCCTTCGGTAATTTGAATTTCTCCAAAAAACAGCACTTGCCCATCAGGCAAGTTAAGAACAAAAATCACTAGCCCGATAGCAAAATCCACTAGCCCCGGGCTATCGGACACGACTTTCCTTGCAGGCTGACATCACATAAAAGTACCAACTTTGCTTTTCAAAGACAAAAGAAAACTTTTCAATGACTCTTTCGAAGTTCTGAAGCCAAAAGAAAATCAGGCTTAGGTTTACCTTCTCGTTTATTTGTAATATTCATTTAAGAAATCTTTGACCAGAGGAAAAGTTGTGATAATCAAAAAGTTGGTTAATTGAGGTCCAGATAATCAAGGTTTAACTGTTGGCTTAAATGTCCAAAGTCCATTATTTGTTTATAGATTTTAATAACAGTACATGTTATGGATTTTCTAAGAGCTTATATAAACGTAACTTGGATTATTTGGTTAACGGTGGCAAACATTGAAGAGTGCAAATGGTATAGTCTTTGATTACTTTGCAAATTCTCAAGCTATCAATAAGATGCGTGTACAAAAATATATTATGATATGTGAAATTTTTGCTGTTTACCAAATTTTAGTCAAGTCTTTGTAGCATTATTGATTAATGACAAATGTACATTAAACCCTCTAGCAGTCACTCCAGAAGTCAGCTATTTCATTAGTTTTGTTACCTTTGGCAAGTATCAATAGCCCACCAAACAAACCTTGGCAATTGTGAGGCATTTGCGTTTTGTTAGTGGTATTTCCTAAAGTGCATTTAGATATATTTTTAATATAAGAAATAAGAATATTTTGTCTGGACAGTCAACTCTCTTTAAGATGGACACCTTTGGGACCAGCACTACTGATTCAGTATATCCGTCTTATAGAGATCCAAATAGAGTGAGTTATAAAGAGAAACAGGGACCATCTCAAGGTGTCCACTTAACAGAGGTGTTTTTAATAGCTATTATTTAAAATTACATACTCTAATAACAGTGGAACTAAGTGCAATGAAGATTGTTATCTTTCCTGTGGTAAATAACTAAAGATACACTTTGTTGGATGTTGTACCAATGGTACCTGAAGGGAAAGTTTTATTTAATGTTAATTTTTACTGGGTATGTGCTGCTGGCCTCTCAGTATCCCTATCCCATTACTGTATACCGATAGTCTACTCTGTGGCCATATTATAGACCCCATTTCGGTCACTTTGGAAAAAAAGTGATTTTTGCAATCCCAACTTGGTCACTTTCTGTTTATTTGTCTACCTAATAAAGTCTTTTGACTTGGTCATCCTGAAATGAACTGACACTTGTTAAACTTAATGTTTTAGTTTTGTTTTACAGTTAATTGTAAGATCAGGACAAGCTTTGTGAAATAAATGAGAATTGTCAGTTAAAATTCTTGAGTCATTTTTCTTTAAATACTGTAATCACCTTGCACCCTTTACAGTGGAACTCTGATATTTAAGAAGTTTCAAGGAACAAAGTGCAATGAAGATGGTTACTGTTTTAACAGTGTCTTCGTTATATCAGGGTTTCAGGCAAGGGTTGTGATAAATGAGGGGGAAAGGGATCGAACTGATGGTCTTTCAACCTGTCCTAGTTGAGTTGAATGAACTTCTGCAGCATTAGTCCACTTTAAAGAAAGGTTGAAAGCTTGTGTTAAGTGCAAATTGCAAGAAGCAATAAAGGGGTAGATGCCAGGGAAGAAAAGAGAGAAGGGTAGTACGTATGTACTGGCCTGGCACACTCACTTTACAATATAAAATTTGCTCTATATTTGTCCATACAAATATGTTATTTGACAAAGTTTGAACACATTTGAACACATTTGTTTGCAGTCTGGCTCATTTATCTGCATTTGTCACAAAGCAAATGTTATATTTGTCCTACATTTACACAGTATTTGTTCACATTTGTCTTAGATAGCAAATGCATCATTATCCTATTTGTCTTAAAGACAAATGTCTAATTTGTGCTTTGCACAAATGTGAACAAATATGACAAATTTTATATTTAGACCACATTTGTCCCACATTTATCTCATTTCAAATCTGTTTTTTCATCCAGTTAGTGGTGCCGGATCTCTCAGTTGTAGACCTGGATCAGTACAATAACAACTTATAGAAAAGTATGACACGGCAAACTGATCCTTACGGCAAGGCGATGAAGAAGTAAACAAAAGAATAAAACGAAAAATATATATTGAAACAAATTTGCCCAATATTTGATAACAAACCTTCTTCAGTGGCAAACGAAAAATGAAGATAAAACTGAAAGTTCGTTCAAAAAAATTGGTGGTCTTTGGTGATCTGCTGAGCAGGCAATTAATTTGTTACATTCCTACTTTACTGGTCAAAAGCGAAGAGTTAAGGTTAACAGAGTTTTAATTGGTTACCCGTTTTTCTGTGGTGTACCTCAAAGCAGCCTCCTGGGGCCACTCTTGTCTAACATATTCATCAACGATCTGAACCCTGAGGCTCTACGCCGATAACACTACGACGTTGATGCATCCGATAACAACATTTAAGCTTTGGAACTATCTCTTAATCAAGATCTTAAGAATCTTTCACAGACATCCTGGTTTGCCTCAAATTACTTGTTAGTCCATGGTAAGAAAACCCAAGCGTTCTCAAGTAACTGTTCCTCATATTGGCGATTCTGTTATCGAAATCAAATGGTCTCCTGAAGATTCTTGGTGTTCATATCGACGATAAACTGTTCGGTCTTTAAAGACAACCTATCAGCTGTTTTAAAGAAAGTCTATGCTAAGACTGGAGCCCTGAGACGACTAAGAAAGCTGGTGCCTGTTGACATCTCACTTAATTATGTCGTACAAGGCTTATACACTTCCATACCTTGAATATTGCAGTCCTCTACTATTAGCAATTAACAAAACTCGGAACAAGAAACTTGAATCCGCAAACTATTATGCTTTTAAAGCCCTAACAGCCAGTTGCAAATGTAAGTATCGTATGTGTTAGGGTTTTTAGCTTATCTTATATTCAAAATCGATTTATTCTTCCACTGAGTGTGATATCCATAGTTTTTAGTAAGCACGATGGGGAAGGGTGTTCCTTGTGTACCTCTTACATATGCATTCCCGCATACATTAATTTTTATCATTGTTTTATACACTTGTCACCTGTTTAATTATTATAATTTTCATCAGTATTGTATCACCGGGTATTATTTATTACTAGTTTTGTCATGCGTTTTATACATGCGCCTCCGGCTGGGGTACTTGGGGCAACCCTACCCCCCGTTATAACACAAATATATTGATTGTATTGTATATTGTATTGTATATAATAAAGAGTGTGAAATTCCCTTAGCATCTGTAAAAAAAGGTAATGTTGAACATATGATCATTCAAAGATATTAGTTAAGCGATCACTAGGAACTAAGTGGTTTAAAAGTACCTACCTTAGGGGCCATTTGTTTCTTTTTTGATTTGTCAACAACTGCATAAAAGTGATCGTTGCACTCAGTTTCGCTATTTGTATCCTGTTCACTGGCGGCCTCGTTGCTGTTTATTTCCTTTCCTTGTTTCAAAGATGAACGATTCAAATGCTCCACAGGATCCCCACCCACAGCCGAGTTGTCTTCTGTGCAGGAAACGTCCAGGCTCGCATCCCGAGAAGCGGTGTTTTTACGAAACATGACTGCTTTACTTTCTTTAACAAGCACGTTGGCGTAAACATGGTGCCCTTTGTCCTTTTGATCGTTGTCTTTATCACACCTCTCCGTATTTTTCTTCAATGCTAGTTGGTCTGCTGCGGTGTGATCATCATTTGGGGGTGATTGCACTCCTCCTTCAGAGCTGGATGGACCTTCCTGGTCACACTTGGATTTTGGCTTACTCTCATCTACAACTGCATAGGCGTACTCTTCGTTGTTTTCTCTAACAGTATTAATAGTAATACGTTCTTCCTGTGCTTGTGACATGCTAACATGAACTGTAAGTTCGGTGGAGCTATGCAGGTAATGTTTTCGGTCACGGGGTTGTTTTCCTGACTGAGACGAAACTTAAAGAAGTGTAAAAGAAGACGATATCGTTAAAAAAGGAACAACAACGACTGTGTTTATGATGTAAGTATATGCAGTATACTCCTAAATTTAGAAAGGAGAAGTTAAAAACTGGCATTTTTGCCATATTGGATATGTTTTTTTTTTTATGATTTACAGAGTCGTAAAAAGTAGATTGACCAAAACAAGTTTTAAAAAAGCCGTGTCAATTTACTTTTCTTATGAACTCAATCCCACTGTCTTGTGTTCCTTCTACCATAGGCGTAGCACCATGGCTACGGGACATGCAGCTTCTTTTAAAAGAAACAATATTTCTTTAATCTTAAAATCCTATTTTTTTGGAACAAGCATAGTTCGCATGGTTGTGGTGACATTACAGTCTTTTCAGAATGAAAAACAAAGTGTTACTGAATAGAATAACAAAGAGTACCTTTCGCTTTGTTTCTGCGACGTCGCTGAGAAAAAATGATGAAAAATACAATCAAAAGAGCCAGTATGATAACAGCTAGAAGAATTAAGATGATTACAGTGATATCAGGAGATTCGTTGATGACTCCCTCAGGAACTGCCGCTGCAAAAGACAACGAAAAGTGGAAATTCTTTGAGCTAAAAACCCGTGAATCACCCCATCCATCAGATTAGTTAGGCTAAACTGAACAAGAATTTCTTCTAAATTATGTTTCCCTTTTGCAGGTTACAAAACAAAGGCCGTTATTAACTTGACCGAGCTTGTAGGTTTCCAGCGTTTTTTTTAAAGTAATTATCCCAAAAACATTAATTAATTTGTTTCAATGATATTAAGGCTGTACATTGCCCCCACATTGCCTGAGCAGGCCAAAGAATCTATAGATACACCTACGTTTTGGTTTTGTATAGGTAATACTGGCGTTTGTGTTTCTGGATGTGTTCGGGACGGGTTCTGTACTGGACTCTTCAACGCTGAACTGCTTGTGAGATGATAAGGCCGTTACTTTTACTGCTAGAGTATGACAGGAAAAAACTAGCACGTTTGTGTAATGGCATCTTTATGGTAGCTGGATGACATAAGATGTGCTATATAAAAGCAAAGGATTTATCCACTCCTCAGTGGCAACCGCTACTCTTAACGAGTGCTGAGTATGCAGCCTGGAAGCAGAAGCACGGATCCTCAGAACCTCAACAATGCCCGTAATTCTTGGAGGAAACTGACTGACTGACTTCACCCTTTAAAAGTCTACTGAAATTTCGTGCACCTGCATGATTGTCGATCCAGAAAGTCACATAAAATAATGTCCTCGATAGTAGGACTTCATTTGTTGACTAGTACTTCATGGTAAACATGAAGACATGTTAAAGTAAATTGCACGTACTTGTCGTAGCAATGATTGCCTTTGAACCGTCCTTTGTCGATGGACTCCGTTCAAAGGATATAGAATGTGGCCCTGTAGCAGATAATGGTTTGTCGCTTTCCTTTGGCGTTGCTGGCTCACTCGTTGGCTTTGCAAGTACCCGCCTTGACGTTGTGAGCAATGAAGAATGACCTGAAATTTTATAATTTATATATTACGACGTAGAAAGTTTTTAATTGTTACCTCACACAACGGAATTTATAGAATGATTTATTTATTCAGAATAAAAATGAGTAGAAATGGTATAGGAAATGCACCAACTGTATAACAACACTGCTGAAGACACAGAATATTCTTTCCAGGGGTTTCGTTTCAGGCCGCACGCTGGACGCAACGTCCGGTTGTTTGACATGTAACGTCCGCTAGTTCACACACGAAACAATTATTTTTTTAAGTGTGAAAATCGTTTTTTCCATTTATTAACCAAAAAAAGACTTGACCCTTCTTTTACTCACTTAGTTATGTAATGCATACAGTCGAAAAAAAGAGTCATAATTCCGGTTACCCAATTCCGGTACAGGGAACGCAGGAAATTGCAGAGAGAGAGAGAGAGAGACCAGTTTTACAAATTTCCCGGGCGGGGGGGCATGCCCCTGGCCCCCCTTAGGAGTTCGTGCCTCCGGCACTCAACGTTCACGCCAGCGGTACTTCCAAATGCTACCGAAAACCCTATTCTTTCTGAGCCATACCTTAGTTTCTTAGCAATTATATTCAACACATGACATGATACTCACTTTCACATATAAACCCATGCTTTTGCTGTGTACAAGGCAAATCATCAAACAAACCATAGTTCTTGTTAAAATCCTTGTACATTACGGCACACCTTATATTACTGTTATTTTTGAGGGGTTGGCCTTTTGCCCAATAGGATTCATTCACTGTGCTGTTATTACTGATCCACCTCCAGCGTCCGTCTTTGTCTTTGGTTAAACCAATGAAGTATTCAGTTCCATCACTCTGTTGAAATTTGTTTATAGTGTCGTTCAGAAAGCTCCACTCCTCGTTACTTTCAATAGAAACAAGGTCACTTCCATTATCTTTGCAATGGACTCTGCTCATACTAAAATCAACCCAAAACCTCTCTTCCTGAGATGCAGAAAATGTGTACCGGGAACAGCCGTAAAAGAGCGTGTGGCCTTGAGAGAAAAACAAATTAGTATATACTAAAACATTCACTGATTCACCTCCAGAAGAAGAAGAACTCGGTTGTTTGTCCCAAATTATATACTCCTGCGTCACTATAACCGAACTAAGAGCTGCTTTGACCTGATATGACTGTGCATGTAGGTTTAAATAACCACGGCACTTCAGAGTAACAGAAGTTTTCGTGGGAGAAACAAACAATAATGTGTGTTATGAGTGAGGAGCTAAATTTTGAAATTATTTGAATTTTGTAGACTCGATAGTCTTGGCGCCAGATATCGATAACCAAAGACATGTATTGCGGCAGAATTGTTTTAGTAGATGAAATGTAATTACCACCAGTGAGAGCTATGGCGATTAAATCACACGTGTCTTACGTCCAGTAAAACTGAAACTACGTGAATATTTTGAAAAACAAATGATAAAATAAGAACAAAAAAGGTTCTCTTACTTATGATGCCAGTACAGCCCGGCACTTGTAGACACAGGACTGTACAGCTGACTGTAAGGATAAAGCCCGAGATTGAGGACAAACGCTCGTTCGCCATGAGTCAACTGAAACACATCGAAAGTAAAATAGCCCTACCAAGGTGTCGGTCTCAGTATTTTAAGGCAGTGCCTCAGCTCTTGCACTTACATCTCTTCTTAAACATTGACGTTGTTTATTCAGACCTGAAATGTTACGTATAGCTTATTTTAAAATTTTGCGCTAAACTTGGGTTCAATTTCGGCGCTGAAACCATGAAGAATTATCCACAATCCAGTAAAACCAAAAAGTTATTTTGAGCTCAGTATAATCTTAACTTGAGCAAACCAGGACGTTGATTCTAAAAAAGAAAAAAGGAAACTGTTGTGAATTTGCTCTTCCTATAATATGGTGCTGAAGTAAGTCTTGTGACGTTTGTTAGAAGCGCTATTACCAACGATGACAAACTGCACTGAGGCAACAAGAAAAACAAGGCAGACAAGCACACAAGAACAGAAGCCATGATTCCTATAGTAACGTTTAGGTGACAATTGCATCTCTGTGGGTAGTTATGGTAGTATCAGGTTTTCTATTAGCTATATTGTCAGTATTAACATAATGAATGACACAACGAAGCAAGCCTTGCAAGTACCTTCGTTGACAGATGGATCTTAGCCAATAATTTATGGAACACACTTGGCGCGAAAGAGCTAAAGGAAATACTTCAATACCTTGCGATACAAAGTGTGATATACACAAAGAGGGTTAATCTGTTGGTAGGCCATCCCCGGCAACTTTTGAGCAACTTTTTGGGTAGCCTGCGTAGCAAGCGTTTCCGTTTGGTTTCGGAGCAAAGAAAGACCGAGGAACGGGATTCTCGGTTTTGGCCGCGCGAGAAATGAAACAAGAGCCAAAAAATGAAAGTGGGGGGAGGGGGAGGGGAAGGAAGGAAACGCTTGCAGACAAACCCCTCGATTTTGAAAACCTGCGTTCGCCAGCGAACGCAGCGCCTGATTGGCTCGGCTAGTCGAACAATGTTGACATGTGTCGATCAAAGGTTTGTTTCATACTGAGAGGACGGTATGGTACGTGACACGTACATTAATTTTCAGTGGTTGTTGGTTATTCTGGTCGGCAAGATTTGCCCTCCAATGCAAGAGCATTTTCTTTGACCTCTTTTGAAACTTAAGGTTCTCCTTGCGACTAAATCAGGGTTTCAGGTCGTTTGATTTATTCTCCATAATGCCTCCACAATTAAAAGCGATTTTCTTTTGTCCGCGAATGCGATGGTTTCTTGTAATGTGTCATGCTGGGCCCAGCTCGTTAGTGTTTTTTTGAGGAATGTTGAATTCTCTCAGATGGTGATTTACAGACTGTTATGCATGTTAGACGGATTAAAAAAACAAATGTCCAAAGCCTGTATTGATCGTTCGGATTCATTGATATTCAACATAAACGCCGTCCACGTGTTACAAAATACAAAAAAATACACTTTGGGTTCACATACGCGTCTTCTGAATTTCATTTCCGCTCCACTGAAAGCCAAACATTCTATTGGTCAATTATGACAGCTAATGACAGCATCAAACGTCGGTGCGAGAACTCAGGCGTGACAAGCCTAGTGGGCGGTTTTCAAAATCCCTGGGTTTGTCTGCAAGCGTTTCCTTCCTTTCTTCCCCACCCCCTCCCCGCTCTTTCACTTACGCCATTTTTCGCGCGGTCTTTGACTCTCGTTCCTCGTTCTTTGCTCCTAAACCGCACGGAAACGCTTGCTACGCAGGCTACTTTTTGGGGTTCTAGCAATTAACCTCGAGCAAATTTTGCCTTTCTGAGGAACTTTTGAGCAAAATATAGGTTTAGAGCACATATTAAGGACGAAGACGTCAACGATTTCATAGATAACTTCATTTTTTAATTATTTTTTTTTCTTGACCGATGTTAGTAATTATTGCGAAGAACGAAAAATAAAGCTTTTAATTAACGTTTAAATAAAAATATGATCAAAAAATTTAGGTGACAACTTTTGAAATTTAGGTAGCAACTTTTTTGCATTCCAGCGAGCAACTTTCTAGCATTTTACAAGCACAATCGGGAAAGGCCTATCTGTTGGTACTTGCTTTTCGCAGAATTAGAAATTCAAGTCATACACACTCCATGAAGCGCAGAAAATGGCTAGGGAAAAAGTGCGTCTTTCCATTATTAACTCAGTGCGCACTTCTTTAGTTCTTTCTTCCTTTCCTTGCAGTCGCCCAAAGTGGACTGTACAGAAGAGAGATAGATACCCGTCCTTAAGTGACTCTCAGCCTGAATTACGATGTTCTCAATGTAATGTTCTTAAATTCTCATTTATTAAAAACATAGGTAATTCTTCCAAATTGCACGGTATAAATTGCATACAATAAATTCATTTCTTGTTGAAACGTAAACAAAATTAGTAAAATTAAAGCTCAACAACAGTTATTTATTTAATATTTATTCCAATAGGGTTAAAATCAAAACATCAGTTGTCGTGAAAACCAGGAGGAAATCCTTGACTGACATTTATCGGTGATTTATTGCAGGGTCTACTGCGGTTACTTAATTTACTGATTCACAAGCTGTAAGGGATGAGTAGACTCTTTCACTTTGTGTCTGGAATAAATGGTGGAAAGAATTTGTTAAAAAAGGAAACTAAATGAAGAAATAATTACCGGATTAATAATCATGCCGTCAGACGCCAGAGAGGGAGACACTCCGGTATTCACTGACTCCAATTCAGACCAGAGCTCAAAGCTCGTCTGTATAGGGTTAAATGCTATAACTATTAAATGATTGAAGAGTATATAGTGTAACTGAGAAAAGATATTATGATAAGTAAACTTAGAAGCGTCTTCTTCTTCTTATAATCACTGTTATTTAAGGCAGCGTTCACAATTGGTGCCGGAGTCAGTACTCGCCATGAGGATAAATGTGAACCTTTTTTTCTTTCAAGTAGCAAGGCCAAATTCATGCACGGTGCTGGTTCCCGAGTGCATACTGTACTCTGGCACTAATTAATTGGGCACCAGGTCCCTGTATGCTCGTCGTCGTTTTTGATGGCTCCAGGGTAAATAAATCCACTGTTTTTACTCTAAGCTCAAGTTTCAAAATGGCATCTAACAGGGCGAAATGGACTAAAATTGCGCAAAGTTATATATCGGGTACTTAAGGTGTGGTACTCAAGGTGTGCCAATACCCAGGCACTGGTTGTAGGGCATCAAATGTCAACACCCTCTAAGTTGTAAATCCTTCACATAAGATGTTGGACTTACCATTGTGTGCACTGGTTCAACATGGTATTGTATTCACAATCCGTCCTGCGAGGATGTTGTGTTGAGTCGAGGACGAGTCTTATATCTCCGTTTTCATCTGACATCCCACTGAGTTGTATGGCCTCTGCACTCTGTGCTGGATTCAAAGAGCTGCTCTGATTTTCAAGCTGAATCCTGGATAAAAATGCAGCATTTTGTAGCATGAATTCTTTGATAATTAATTTTCTGTACAGAGTTCGGTGGAACTATACAGGCAAGTAAAAATCTTTCTTAACAATGACATCGCAATAAAAATGAAGATAGTGCAATGCGTGCATTGGGCAGTCCCTTGCCTACCTTTCAGAACCTTCACCTCTTGCATCTACATAAAAGTAGCAAACAGAAATAATTATAAACAACGTGCTAAACTTGATGATACGTTCTCTTTAAGTAACGATGAATAGGATAGTAACTGTTGCGCAGTTCTTTAGCTGTATTGGCACATTTTTATCTCAGTTTTGACAGGAACGCGCTTCTATTAATGTCAGTTTTACAGTTATTCTGAGTTTCCGTGAGTTTTAAAAGTTCTCTCTCATAACCAAACTGCAAACTTATCTTTGTCTTTCTTGCTTTTCTTTGTAAATTGTCAAAAGCACTTATTTGATTATCTAATTGTAACTTGATATAAATATTGAATTTAACTGAATTATGATTTTCCTTAATTATCCCACGAACTTGCCTCTAGATCCGTCTCTGCTCTGAGTTACGCGCCGTAAATTTATAACTAAGATTGCAGTAAATCCAAATGCCATAACAAGTACTGCTCCTTCGATAAAGACTGCCATTACCCATGACACTGAATCAGTTTCGTTACCACATCTTCTATCATCAACAGACGTAGATGGTACTGTATGAATTTTGTTACGATCTGTAGAGAAAGAAACAAAACAAGCTCTCTAACTATTTAGAGAAAAATAGAAAAATATATGAATGAACTGAAAGGAGACAGAAAGGCGGAGGACAGACGGTTGTTTGTTTGTTTTACTTGATACATTCAGGTTCTTCTTTGCAGATGAACTTGTCGCTGTGGTAGGTATGCTATTCTGCGTTATAGTAGATGGTGTTGTCTCAGCATAATAGTGCATACAAGAATCTTAAAAGGCTTTTAATGAAATATTATCAATTTCTTCGCAATGTGTCAGTCGGTAGAGCGCTTGACTGCAGAACGGGAGGTCGCGGGTTCGATTCCCGGGGTCGGACCAATACTCAGGGTCGTAAAGTAACTGAGAAATGAAGGTACTGGACCTTCGCGTGGCTCGTATGATCACGTAAAATGGTGGTCCCGTCTCCATTAGGAGACGTAAAATATAGTGTCCACAATTATCACTTTCGTGCTAAATACAGTGACACTCAAATAAACTGCATTTTTTGTTGGGGGGGCGTTGTGGTAACGAAACGGCCTGGCGTGCAGAAGGTCCCGAGTTCGATTGTAGGCAGAACCTGAGTTTTTTCGCTTTTTTCTTCCTTTTTCTTTACGTTTAGTCTTCTTTTTAGTTATATAGTTCTTTTTGTAGATTAAGTTTTTTCCTTCCCTTTTGCTTTATTTGTCTCATTCCCCTTTCATCTTCTTGCCGTTCTCCCGAAGTCCTTCGCAAGGTCCTGCGATTCACGTATTTCTTGTAGTATATTATTGTTGTACTCCGTAATCGGACGGACCTTGGACTGTTCGATCTGACGTTCTTACTTTTGGGTACCTGTGCTTCTGAGCCCGAAATCTCAGTCAGCGACTTTTCGGTGACCGTATGTAAAGGACCTAGCTTGTTGCAGGTTGCCGCCATGTTTTCTTGTATGCTTGTTAGTAAGAGATTAGCTGATTAAAACCTTAAGTTTAAAGGGCAATCGTCTTCTTTGCATAAAAAAATAATAATAATAATAATCAGCTATCTCAATGGACAAAGTTCTACGGCCGGAAGGCCTGGAAACTGATTCGAACAGCGAGAGAATGACTTCATTGGAAACGATTAACCTTAGAAAAATTGTGGCAGTCGTACCACGAGAGGGTCTCGACAAGGTCGAGGTATTGGCGAATTTCGTGTCCCCCGCGATCTTTCAAAATATGACGCAGGCGTTGGAATATTACAAGCTCTTTTTGTGAAGCGGAGAAAAGAGATTTTTACCCGTCATATTCTTGCCACACGGTGCCAGCAGCCTCATTTGAACACTTGATGAATACCTTCAAGCTCTCTCTTTGGAAACTCTCAGCAAGGACTGTAATTTCCAAAGTGTCACAGCTGCACAATATCGCTAAGAGAGTACATCCACTAGAGATTATTGGAGAGATTTGAAGACCATGTTCGAAACTCTCAGATCTGAATCGTATACAGTTCCTTCACCATCTGTGAACGGGCAGTCCATCCCACCCCTGCCCTCGTGGCAGAGCAGGTCCAGCCAGATCCCAACACCCTAGCTGCAGTAGAGTCTGAAGCCTCTAGTTGCTTCTGCTGTGGAAACAATAACCACCCCCGTTCGAAGTGTCCAGCTCGTCATGTAATTTGCTCAAAGCGTCAGAAGAGAGGCCAGTAGAAAGGTCTTCAAAAAATGTAAATTTTCTGGGACGGCCTGGTCGCCCACACTCGCTACAGTACCTGTAGGGACTCCAACATCTCTTTCAAAGTCATCAGGAACTGTTGATATTGAAGGAATACAAGTCAAGGCTCTATTCGATAGCGGTAATAGCGAGAGTCTTATCCGTCCTAAGTACCAGAGTTTCAAGCTGTCTGTTCTGAGTGAACTTTGCGCTGACCTCATCCTGGGAATTGATTTCCAATCGCAGCATTCAAGCGTCGTCTTCCATTATGGTGGCTCCGAACCACCCCTGTCTGTCGATGGGCTTAGTACACTGAAAGTAGATCCCCCTGAACTGTTTGTAAACCCGGCCGCGGATTGCCATAAAATTGCTAGTAAGTCTCGGAGATACAGTGAAGAAGATCAGTTCTGCCTTCATTAATGGCGAAGTGAAAAGATTGCTAAGAGAAGGCATAAGAGAACCAAGTCACTCACCATGGCGGGCACAGGTCGTAGTAATTACGGATGAGAATCACAAGAAGAGGCTAGCTATTGATTACTCACAGACCATAAGACAAGCCCTATACAACCTTAATTGAAGCTCGGAACAACCTCACAAGTTCACTCGCCTCAGTCCTTTGGCGTCACAAAGGGTGTATCTTGTTTTCAGAGAAAGATGGTGAAGTTTGTAGAGGAAAATGATCTCGAGGCTGCCTTTCCTTACTTTGGCAAGATTACTGTTCGTGGAAAGGACCAGAAGGAAAATGGCATAAACATGGAACACTTTCTTGAAGATTCCAAACGCAAGAACATTTGCTAAAACACTGACAAGTGTATTTTCTAAACCCGGCGCCTCCCTATCTTTGGATATGTCATCGAGGATGGAGTACCATTGCACCGCTCCTGATCGTCTACGACCCTTACATGAGCTTCCTGTTCCACACGACTCAACGTCCGTGAATAGGAGTCTGGGATTACTCTCCTATTACTCCCAATGGATTCCAAAATTCTCAGATCGAATCAGGCCTATTGCTGGATGCAAATCTTTCCCACTGACACAGCAAGCCATTGGAGCGTTTGAAAGTCTTAAGAAGATGCCGTAGTCAACGCAGTCGACGAGAGTATTCCATTTGAAGTTGAAACAGATGCATCAGAAGCAGCGCTAGCAGCAACGCTCAACCAGAATGGAAGACCCGTGGCGTTCTTCTCTCGAACCCTCTGAGGAAGTGAGCTAAAGCACGCGTCCATAGAGAAAGAAGCTTAGGCCATAATAGAGGCTGTAAGGCACTTTAGTCTAAAAACTGATCAGAAATAAGTGTCCTAAACCTCTGACAAGCATCACAGAGGAAATTAAGATAAAGAATGAATAATTCTTGCACTGGAGACTTTAACTCTATTGCTATAGTGTTGCGTTGCGTTGTTGGCTTACTCGTTGACTCTGCAAGGAAAATTGCACTGTTAGACGCGTCAAGCCTGAGAAAAGCAAGTACCCGCCTTGACGTTGTGAGCGATGTATAACCTGAAAAAATAATTAAGAAACTACGGCGGAGAAACTTTTTACTTGTTACTGGCTCAAAGAACAGAATTTAAAGTAATGATCTATTTATTCAGAATAAATTGAAACTGAGTACAAATTATTGACATGAGTAGAAAAAACGTTAGGAACAACTTACCTGTTGTTGAAGTTTTTGTTAGAGTCTTTGGCGCAGTTGTAGTGTCAGTTGAACAGTTTGCTGATTTCAGAACACCTGAAAAGGATATGGCGAAACGAGGGCATGAATACATGTACAGGGCGTAGAAAAAAGGAATACTTCGAGTGAATAGAAAGTATTAAGTATTCTAGAAGGCATATTACTTTTTCCATTGTGCTTTCGTCGTTTTTAGCTTCATAACCAATAGGCATTAGCAATTGTATTTCCACGCATTGTTGAACTGTGATATACCTTATAGTTTAATTTGTCATCGTGGCAAAACATATTTACACCAAATTGATAATAAAATACAATGAAATAATTGTTTCTTGTGTTTATACAATTAATTTGTCGTATAGGAAATGTACCAACTGTATAACAACACTTTAATGACAGAGTTGTTTCTGAGCCATACCATAGTTTGTTAGTATATATTCAACACATGACATGATACTCACTTTCACATATATACCCTTTGCTCTGTACAAGGCAAATCATCAAACAAACCATAGTTTTTGTTATAATCCTTGTACATTACAGCACACCTCTCTTTATTTTTATTTTGGGGTTCGTTTGGTGCCCAATAGGTTTCATTCACTGTGCTGTTATTACTGATCCACCTCCAACGCCAGTCTTTGTCTTTGGTTAAACCAATGTAGTATTCGGTTCAACTCTGTGGAAATTTGTTTACAGCGTCTTTCAGAAAGTTCCACTCCTCGTTACTTTCAATAGAAACAAGGTCACTTCCATAAACTTTGCAAGCTTTTCTGCTGTTATCAAAATCAAGTGAGTTCTGTCGAGATGTAGCATAAAATGTGTACCGGGAACAGCCGTAATGGAGCGTGTGGCCTTGAGAGAAAAAGAAATCATCCTAAGCTTAAGTCATTAATCATATGAAAGGAAGCAATAAATGAGAAATCTTCTTTCAATCCTGAAACAAAGTCTCTATCGTTATTTCTGCACGCGTTTTTGCGCTTCTAAAAGTTAAAATCATATTTCGATGTCCCATAAGAAATGTGTACTGGGATCAGCCATAAAGACGAGTCTGACCCTGAAGGAAAAATACTGTTTTTAAAAAACACAATTAAATTAAAATGATATTATTCTCTTTAAACAAGTATAAAAAAAGCTGTGTTTTAGGTATCTTTAATTGACAGGGTCGACAGTCGGTAGACTTTGCTGACTTTTGAGACTTCAACTACTGTACACTGACTTGAACACAATATACAAAAGCAAGTCATTAATTTATTCTAGTTTATGGTCTGAATTGCATTCCTTCCGGTTTGATTATGACTGTGCTGAATCAAGATAATAATTCACAAAATTTTATCATTAGAGACCAGCATCAAATATCGATTCAATTACTACAAGGTGTAAAATAGAAGTCATTGATTGCCTTGCCTCGTTGACACTATAGCAAGTTTCAGATCATCATGTATATCACTCAAAGTAGTACTTCCTTGAACTTGAAATCTGAGTCCTAGCAAACTGAGAACAGCGGTGATCTCAGCAAAACATGTCAACCGTTTTTCCATCATCCAAATATCAGTTTTAATCAGCCTGGTTTTAGAAGCAAGTATGCTGTACGGTAATGGCACTTCCAGATCGTGCTTAAAGCTTCAGTACTGAAGTCTTTGTTGAAACGGAATTAATAACCTTTCTCAATAAGCGGCACGAGACGTGATCACAAAAGCCTATTTTGTTTTAAAGTAGTGGGATCGAGAGAAGTAACGCTACCCAACAAAACCGGCTGATCGTGTATAGTAAGGCATTATGAGATGACTATGGTAGATAATTGCGTGAACTGGTCACTAGTAAAACTGATAATAACTTGATTAGCATTATCTATACAAAATTACTGTAAGAGTGAGTGAGAAATCTTTAGAATTTTATCTACTTCCTCCATAACTTTTTATCTGGTCTTCACTATATAAATTGATAATGTACGTGCATGTGCACACATCCACATGGAATCGGGAGCGTTGATCCCCTCTTGTTGACGCTCTAGTCAGGTTGTCTGCAACCCTCATCCTCATACCTTCTTTTTAATTTCTCTTTCTCCCTTTTCAGAAAATTAACAGTGAGAATGGGAAAAACTTAAATTAAAACACCGTGACAACGTTGTTCAGACTGAAATCAACACGGGGCATAGAGAAATTACCACAAAAAAAATTAGTTAATATATGCTTGTATGTTAGTGTATATATAATGCCTGGCCCTTTCAACTCATCCTCAGTTTCTTCAAAACACGAGGTAAGAGTCGTGCGGACAAGTCAACCCCATTTTCCACACATTTGAATTTATTTAAAATTTACAATTTAAGGAAATTTTAAGGCTTAAATTTTCTCTAAAATAGGAAGGTTCAGTCGTCCAGTCGGCTGAGCTAAGAAAATAAGTACTCTACGTATTTTTTTCTTTCACAAAATCATAATTCATATAATTATTTGGTTTTGTCAAGTCCTTTAGTTTGTACGTTCTCAGGTAACTGCATGAGAAGCCTCTCATAGAATTTCCCTGGCGATTGGCAGGAATTGCCGACTTTATGGGTGCAGCTAGATCAAAGAACGGTAAAACAGAAATTAGAAACTGTGTTCCTAGTTAAAACTTATTTGCACCAAGGTAGCATTAAATTTTCTTGGCCTTATAATAATGAATGCATCCTTAGTGCTTGCATTTTATCGGTGCTTTGCTGCTACACCTAGTTGATACCAAAAAGTTGAATCACGTAAAACACCTAAAAATTAACAAAATAATCATCAAAGCGACACAGGACGTACTAAATCACCGTAGAACTGGATTTATTACGAAAACTTTTTGGATTGTTGTCAACATTATAGATGTTTCTAAACCCGCCAACGGCATCAGTAAATTCCCTTTTTAATACCGTCGCTAGTTTGTTTCTAAATTATCATTCGTTCTTATAGCTAGACAACACCTCATCATGATCAAAAGATTTCAAAAAGCGTTAACAAGATATTTGCCTTGGATAGGACGTGCTTGATAGTTGAGGAACCTCAGAAACAGGGCTACAGCTGCCGCACATCCCGACACATCCCGCTATTTGTGCTGGAGCATAAACGGAAGTGTCGTCACAAGCGGAAGTTTAAGGAAAGAAACCTTCTTTGTCCTATTTTAGTTAGGTTGCGACGTGAGTGTTTTTAAACTAACTAAACTAACTAACTAACTAACGAACGAACTAACAAACTAACCAACTAACTAACTAAAATAGGACAGAGAAGGTTTCTTTCAAATGAGTTGAAACCATAATCTTGTATTAAACATGAACTACAACCCCGAATATGCAACATGAATTAAGACTTTTTTCTAAAAAATGAATCGTCCATAAAAAAGTGATCGGAAAAATATCGCTGTACACCGATCTCCAAGAGTTAGAAATACTCGATTCACAATAACAAGCGTTGAGAGACGATTTTCACCTACCTCGTGTAAGATCAAACTGGGTCAAACAAAGAAAAACAACGTCTTATTTATCAGGGCATCTTCAATTATAACCCTTTTAGTCAGGATACACTTCTTTATTATTTTATTTTAAATCTAAGATCAAACATGAATTTTTTTATGTAGTCTTTACTCTTTTAACATGTGTAGTTTTCAATTAATTGTGCTTAGCGTTCTAATCATTAGTTGATGTAAGCATATGCATGGCGCTACTAAACAGCACCATCATTATATTACATATTAGTAAAATCCAACTAGTGGTCTGTTATCAATGTTGCGTTCTGATTGGTTGAGCTACTACTAGGCTATATGTTATAGCCCACTAGTAGCGAAAAGCGCCGGCTTTTTGACGGAAAAAAGGATTTAAGTCTAGGTAAAGTTGTTTTGTCTCGATATTTTTGACCAACTAGTTGGATTTCACTAAAACAATTATTCCTCTCGCCCTCATGGCCTCTGGGTCAATAGCCCTTCGGCCTCATGGCTATTGACGTAGAGCCCATTCGGGCTCGAGGAATATAATTGTTAAGTGTTCATCGTTAACCCTGGGACGTACACGTAATGTCATACCCCCACAGTGGTACAAGGGGGGAGTGATGGAACCCTTGTCTAGAGTTTTTGATATGTTGCAGTATGTCGAAAGGATTTTGCTTTCAGTTGAAAGCCTTCTCAACAAGGTGAGGTATATTTTATCGGTGGTGGTGCTACTGGAGACCTGTGACGTCACCAAACATGGTCGTCAGCTTGGATTTTACCAAGAATTGGAAATCAGGTTAAAACTGTGCGAACTGGCAATTTTTTGTGCTTGACATGTAAAATAACACATAACTAAGTACTTTGCATCCATTTATCCACAAGCCTACTTCAATTGTTGAAAGAAGATGAAAAAACATGCATTTTCACTCAAACATGGCTTGACCTCCTGCTACTTATGACGTCATATCAGTAACCATAGTAACTGGCCATCACCAAACTTATCTCAAAATGCGCACAAGGGATAAACGAATTTGAACAGCAACTGAATACGTCAGGTGTCCGTCAGGTGCTGATGTTTTATTGTTTATATAGAGAAAAACTTCAGAGGAGGGGTGGCAACCGCCACCCCTGTACGTCCGAGGGTTAATGTACTTTATGTTTTACATTGTTGGTAGCCTTGGCTTCCATCCAGTCTTCACTTTTCTCTTAGCAGAATGATTGATGTCAGCGTAAACTGTTGAAGCGCATGCTCTGTGAACTTTCCCGTTTTTGTTGTTCGGTAAGTGGCTCATGTCTGCATACATGAGGTGGCCACTGGAGTAAGGGAGAGGTTTCTGTGTGAAAATAATAATAATAATAATAATAACAATAGTAATGAAACACACAATCAAAAACAAAACAGGAAGGAAGAGACGGTGCAAAATCCTTGCAAAAATGAGAATGAATATTGATTTATTTATTCATTGGTCAATAACCGGATCAAAATTATAGAAATGCTATGTTAACGTTGTGCACTGTCAAGTCCGCAAAAACATATACCAAAGGATATAGAATATCAGCAACTCCACAGCGATAAACCAATGAGTGGTGCCGGATCTCTCAGTTGTAGACCTGGATCAGTACAATAACAACTTATAGAAAAGTATGACACGGCAAACTGATCCTTACGGCAAGGCGATGAAGAAGTAAACAAAAGAATAAAACGAAAAGTATATATTTAAACAAATTTGCCCAATATTTAATAACAAACCTTCTTCAGTGGCCAAAAGAAAAATGAAGATAAAACTGAAAGTTCGTTCCAAAAAAATTGGTGGTCTTTGGTGATGAGCTGAGGAGGCAATTAATTTGTTGCATTCCTACTTTACTGGTCAAAAGCGAAGAGTTAAGGTTAACAGAGTTTTAATTGGTTACCGGTTTTTTGTGGTGTTCCTCAAAGCAGCCTCCTGGGGCCACTCTTGTCTAACATATTCATCAACGATCTGAACCCTGAGGCTCTACGATGATAACACTACGACGCTGATGCATCCGATAACAACATTTCAGCTTTGGAACTATCTCTTAATCAAGATCTTAAGAATCTTTCACAGACATCCTGGTTTGCCTCAAATTACTTGTTAGTCCATGGTAAGAAAACCCAAGCGCTCTCAAGTAACTATTCCTCATGGCGATTCTGCTATCGAAATCAAATGGTTTCCTGAAGATTCTTGGTGTTCATATCGAAGATAAACTGTTCGGCCTTTAAAGACAACCTATCAGCTGTTTTAAAGAAGGTCTATGCTAAGACTGGAGCTCTGAGACGACTAAGAAAGCTGGTGCCTGTTGACATCTCCCTTAATTATGTTGTACAAGGCTTATACACCTCCATACCTTGAATACTGCAGTCCACTATAGCTACTATTAGCAATTAACAAAACTCGGAACAAGAAACTTGAATCCGCAAACTATTATGCTTTAAAAGCCCTAACAGCCAGTTGCAAATGTAAGTATTGTATGTGTTAGGGTTTTTAGCTTATCTTATATTCAAAATCGATTTATTCTTCCACTGAGTGCGATATTCATAGTTTTTAGTAAGCAGGATGGAGGAGGGTGTTACTTGTGTACTTCTTACATATGCATTCCCGGATACATTAATTTTTATCATTGTCTTATTATACACTTGTCACCTGTTCAATTATTATAATTTTCAGCAGTATTGTATCACCGGGTATCATTTATTATATTTTTATAACACAAATAAATTGATTGTATTTCATATTGTATTGTATATAATAAAGAGTGTGAAATTCCCTTAGCATCCGTGAAAAAAGGTAATGTTGAACATATAATCATTCAAAGATATCAGCCAAGCGATCAATAGGAACTAAGTGGTTTAAAAGTACCTACCTTAGGAGCCATTTGTTTCTTTTTTGATTTGTCAACAACTGCATAAAAGTGATCGTTGCACTCAGTTCCGCTATTTGGATACTGTCCACTCATGGCCTCGTTGCTGTTTATTTCTTTTCTTTTCTCCAAAAATGAATGATTCAAATCCTCCACAGGATCCTCACCCACTGTCGAACACTCTTCTGTGAAGGTAACGTCCGGGCTCACATCCGGAGAAGCTGTTGTTTTACAAAACATGACCGCTCTACTTTCTTTAACAAGCACGTTGGCGTAAACATGGTGTCCTTTTTCCTTTTGATCGTTGCCTTTATCACACCTCTCTGTATTCTTCTTCAATGCTGATTGGTTTGCTGCGGTGTGATCATCATTTGGGGGCGATTGCACTCCTTCTCCATCAGAGCTGGATGGACCTCCCTGATCACACTTGGATTTTCGCATATCTTCATCTACAACTGCGTACTCTTCGTTGCTTTCTTTAACAGTCTTAATAGTAATACGTTCTTCCTGTGCTTGTGTCATGCTAAAATGAACTGTAAGTTCGGTAGAGCTATGCAGGCTATGTTTTGGGTCTCTGGGTTGTTTTCCTGACTGAGACGAAACTAAAAGAAGTGCAAAAGAAGACGATATCGTTAAAGGAACAACAAGTCTGTATGACGTCAAGTCTATGTACTCCTAAATTTAGAAAGGAGAATGGTAGAAAAGGCATTTCTGCTTAAAGGACTATGTTTTTTATGATTAACAGAGTCGTGAAAGAGTGTCAATTTACTTTTCTTATGAACTCAATTCCAAACGATTAGTCTTGTGTTCCTTCTACCATCGGGCAGCACCATGGCTACGTGACATGCAGTTTCGTTTTAAAGGAACTATTTCCTTTGATCTTTAAATCGTATTTCTTGGGAACGAGCATAGTTCGGTTGCGATAACATTTTATACAATGATGTGAATGCTACGCGCGCTGTGATTGGTCGTTGCCCATGATCTATTAGAGTACAGATACATAGATGACGTCACGGGAAACTTGTTTTCTTTGTTTTGTTCAACATGGCACGCGGTTTTGAAGATGTTTGTGAGATTATTTCGGATTGAGGCAAGTGAAAGCATCGGAAAAAGTTTAGCAGGAGCTATTTACAAAGAAGAAAAATGGAGAAACGGAGACCAAAAAAGCTATTGCAAAAAGTGTTGTTTTCTATCAAGTACTGTAAAAAATGAAATTCCAATCAACTGTGATCAAATGAACCATCTAAAACCCGATGAAGAATGCAATCCGCCTACGCTGAACGGAAAAAACTATTTGACTAAATGACTATTTGACAATGCCTAAACTACAAGAAATCTTCACAACAGTTGCCATCGTGTGTCTTCGCTACGAGAGACTCGCTGTTTTGCAAAATGTTTTCGCTATTATTCTTCGTTGAGCAAGAAAAGACGGTGAAAAACTTTTCGAAGAAACTGTACAGAAGTAAGATAAAGAAGAAGCTAAGATGAAAAGTTGGGTTTGGGACTTAAAAAATGCCTAAACTAGCACAAATCCTCAAAAGGTCAAGCGGTTCGAGGCAGGTATGTGTATCGGTCTTTTTCTTTTCTGATCATTGTATAAAACAAATAGATTCCGTGTTGCCGTGGTTCTGTTCAGTAATAGATCACAGAGGACGTCAAAATGTGGTAAAAACAACAGTGACACACTCGCCTGCGGCCCGTGTGTCACTTCTTTGTTTTTACGACATTTTGAGGTCATCTGTGATCTATTACTGATCAGACGCACGGCAACATGGAATCTATTTGTTAAACAAACTTTTCAGAATTAAAAACAAAATTCTACGAACGGAATAACAAAGAGTACCTTTCGCTTTGTTTCTGCGACGTCGCTGAGAAAAAATGATGAAAAATACAATCAAAAGAGCCAGTATGATAACAGCTAGAAGAATTAAGATGATTACAGTGATATCAGGAGATTCATCGATGACTTCCTCAGGAACTGCCGCTGCAAAAGTAGAAAGACAACGAAAATTTAAAAAAAAAAACTTCTTTCCCCTTAATCACCCCATCCATCAGAAGTTACATATTAATTAAGCTTAACTGAACAGGAATTTCTTCTAAATTCTGTTTCCCTATTGCCATAGGCGTACGGGCCGGGGGGGGCGAGGGGGGCTGCAACCCCCAAATTTTGGGCAACTCAGATTTTTTGGGCAGCGAGAGAAAATTTGGGCAAAGCCAGTTGTTAAAGACGTCTCCATGTTTATTTAATTATTTTAAAGATCTGAATATTAACCTGAAGTCGGCGTAATAATCCAGTTACATTACTTAACAGTGGTTGCCTAGCATGTGATGAGTAATTTACATATTTGCAGCTTTTTTTTTGGTTGGGCACTATACTGCACTGCACTAGCTGGAATGGGCTATTTCCAGTCGTGAATTGATTAAAATAAACTTTCGCATAACTTTCTAGAATAATCTCTACTCGAAGAACAGAGTATGGCAGATAGCATTTAGCAATGGGTACACTGTAAATTACGAAGATCTGTTTCAGCCCCAAAGTGTCAATTCAGCCCTGCAGGCCAAAGTCTGATTCAGCCCTTCCTGGAGCCATTTGAGAAAAATTTAGGCCAAAAAAGCTCTATCAAAAGGCTATTCCAGCCCACGGTAGGGCCCATTTCAGCCCTAGGACCAAATCAGCCCTAGCTAATTGGACTGTATTGACCCTGATTTAAAGGAGCCAATTTAGACCCAAAAATAGGACTGTATTTTACTCACCGAAACGGCCCTGTTTTTAGGGCTAAAACAGATCTTTCTGATTTAGAGTGTATGAAAATGAAGAAGTGGCTGACTAATTCTCAGTTTGAATTACGAGAAGAATTTTAATTCTTTTAAAAAATCTATCGAGCAGTTTAAAATTATTCGCTAATTTGTTAAAGTAGACCGAAATGTTTACAAAACCGCTAACAAGAGTGTCTCGATACATACTCATCAAATCCTTCTTTCGATTCTAGCAATCAAGCAGATCTGAAAGCAGAGCTATCTCCACGATCTTTCAAACATGTTTTTAAAAAGATTAAAACTACTATGAGGTAAAATTGCAGGTCAAAAGCGCTTCGTTTTCTACAGATAATGGCCAAAAATCAAGATTTTCCTGTTCTTACCGTATTTCTAATAAGTAAAAACTTCATTTCAAAATATCTCGATAACGCTCTTAAGGTTTTGCTTAAACTTCACGAACATCGAGGCGACCGTATTGGAGAAAAAAGCTCCTGTGAACGGTTCCCGTGCCGGGAATCGTTGCTGAAGTAAAATAGGTAATGGGCGGGGGGAGTCATTTCGTTGCTATGACAACTCCGATGTCATTGCAACCCTGATGATGACAAATTTTCATCTTAACCGTATTTTCATCTTAATCGTATCGAGCCACCTTCATATGCCAGGACGGCCTATGTTGTTGCAGTATGGCCCTCATTTCTTTTCGACTCTTTCGTAAAAATTTCAGCAACTTGCGAGATTTTTTTGGGCAAACGGTTTACCGCCCCCCGTGGCAAAAAATTTCTCGTACGCCTATGCCTATTGCAGGTTACACAACAAAGGCTTTATTAACTTGACCGAACTTGTACGTTTCCAGCACTTTTTTTAAGTAATTCTCCCAAAAAACATTAATTAATTTCATGATGGTTTGGCTGTAGTATGCCAATCACGCAAAGAAATCTATAGATACACCTACGTTTTGGGTTTGTATAGGTAACACGGGTGTTTGTCTTTCTGTATGTGTTCGGGACGGGTTCTGTACTGGGCTCTTCAACGCTGAACAGCTTGTGAGATGACGTGGCCTTTGCTTTTTCTGTTAAAAGTGTGACAGGAAAAGAAACATTCAGCAAAAACAGGCATATTTGTGCAACAGCGTGTAATGACCTATTTAAGTAGTTGGATGACATAAGATGAGCCAAAGCAAGAATCCGATTTATCCTCTCCTGGCTACCGCTAGGCTTAACGAATGCTGAGTACACAGCCGGA
Source organism: Porites lobata (assembly GCA_942486035.1). Taxonomy (NCBI): domain Eukaryota; kingdom Metazoa; phylum Cnidaria; class Anthozoa; order Scleractinia; family Poritidae; genus Porites; species Porites lobata. The sequence goes on along the minus strand of CALNXK010000007.1, from coordinate 6,307,718 downwards.
AGCAGAAGGAAGGGGATATCCCCAGAACCGCATCAATGTTCTTGGAGAAAACTGACCGACTGACTTCGCCCCCTGCAAACGTCTACTGACATTCGTACACTTGATGAATGTCTCCAGAAAGGCACGTAAAACAACAGTAAGACTTTAGTAGTACTTTATATGGTAAACAGTAAATTGTTCGTACTTATTATCGTAGTAATTGCCTTTGAACCGTCATTTGTAGATCGGCTCTGTGCGAAGGAGGTAGCTAGCATAACGAGCTGCACGGTCTTAGCAACCAAAAAAACCCCTCAGTATCCAGCTGAGATAGCTGAGTAAAAGTCAGCTATCTCAGCTGGATACCCAGTAGCTTGCAACATTCCCTATTCCCTTAATCTCTGATCGTATTTCGCATCTAATATGATAGAGGCGTCAATTTTCACGCAATCATGTCATCATCCTGGGGCGACAAATAAAATTAATTAAAAATGCGGTATCAAACAAAATGTCCGGAAAAAATAATTCAGTGCCTTCTAAAAAAAACATTTTAAAGTCTGCGGTCGATTTCATTGCCAACGTGTTATATATCCTAGAAGCGCTCAGGCATAATAACATCATGCCAGGACTTCTACCTGGGTGAACCAGAAAGGATATAGAACAACAGCCTAATTTCTTTTTTTCGGCTACGGATCGAAATGCTAAACGTGTTATATATCCTAAAAGCGCTCAGGCATAATAACATCATGCCAGGACTTCTACCTGGGTGAACCAGAAAGGATATAGAACAACAGCCTAATTTCTTCTTTTCGGCTACGGGTCGAAACGCTAAACATGTTATATATCCCAGAAGCGCTCAGGCATAATAACATCATGCCAGGACTTCTACCTGGGTGAACCAGAAAGGATATAGAGCAACAGCCTAATTTCTTTTTTTCGGCTACGGATCGAAATGCTAAACGTGTTATATATCCTAGAAGCGCTCAGGCATAATAACATCATGCCAGGACTTCTACCTGGGTGAACCAGAAAGGATATAGAACAACAGCCTAATTTCTTTTTTTCGGCTACGGATCGAAATGCTAAACGTGTTATATATCCTAGAAGCGCTCAGGCATAATAACATCATGCCAGGACTTCTACCTGGGTGAACCAGAAAGGATATAGAACAACAGCCTAATTTCTTTTTTTCGGCTACGGATCGAAATGCTAAACGTGTTATATATCCTAGAAGCGCTCAGGCATAATAACATCATGCCAGGACTTCTACCTGGGTGAACCAGAAAGGATATAGAACAACAGCCTAATTTCTTTTTTTCGGCTACGGATCGAAATGCTAAACGTGTTATATATCCTAGAAGCGGGCAGGCATAATAACATCATGCCAGGACTTCTACCTGGCTGAACCAGAAAGGATATAGAACAACAGCCTAATTTTTTTTTTCGGCTACGGGTCGAAACGCTAAACGTGTTATATATCCCAGAAGCGCTCAGGCATAATAACATAATGCCAGGACTTCTACCTGGGTGAACCAGAAAGGATATAGAGCAACAGCCTAATTTCTTTTTTTCGGCTACGGATGGAAATGCTAAACGTGTTATATATCCTAGAAGCGCTCAGGCATAATAACATCATGCCAGGACTTCTACCTGGGTGAACCAGAAAGGATATAGAACAACAGCCTAATTTCTTTTTTTCGGCTACGGATCGAAATGCTAAACGTGTTATATATCCTAGAAGCGCTCAGGCATAATAACATCATGCCAGGACTTCTACCTGGGTGAACCAGAAAGGATATAGAGCAACAGCCTAATTTCTTTTTTTCGGCTACGGATCGAAATGCTAAACGTGTTATATATCCTAGAAGCGCTCAGGCATAATAACATCATGCCAGGACTTCTACCTGGGTGAACCAGAAAGGATATAGAACAACAGCCTAATTTTTTTTTTTCGGCTACGGATCGAAATGCTAAACGTGTTATATATCCTAGAAGCGCTCAGGCATAATAACATCATGCCAGGACTTCTACCTGGGTGAACCAGAAAGGATATAGAACAACAGCCTAATTTCTTTTTTTCGGCTATGGGTCGAAACGCTAAACGTGTTATATATCCCAGAAGCGCTCAGGCATAATAACATCATGCCAGGACTTCTACCTGGGTGAACCAGAAAGGATATAGAACAACAGCCTAATTTTTTTTTTTTTCGGCTACGGGTCGAAACGCTAAACGTGTTATATATCCCAGAAGCGCTCAGGCATAATAACATCATGCCAGGACTTCTACCTGGCTGAACCAGAAAGGATATAGAACAACTGCCTAAATTTTTTTTTTTTGCGGCTACGGGTTGAAATGCTAAACGTGTTATATATCCTAGAAGCGCTTAGGCATAACTATATCATGCCAGGACTTCTACCTGGATGAACCAGAAAGGATATAGAACAACTGCTTTTTTTTCCTACGCGTCGAAGTTCTAAACGTGGTATTCTTAGAAGCGCTCAGGCTTACTAATATGCCAGGTTTCCAGCGACTGATTTTAGCTGATTTTGCGGTACGCAAGAATGGATAATTTACCCGACTTGTAAACAGATATTTCCTTCAGCCGATTGTGTCTCATGCAGGAGAATGTCATGTCTGCGTTGTTTTGTTTCTACTGAAGTTTTATCAAAGAAAGCTTAATAGGGAGATCGCAATTTATTCTCTTACGAACTATAAATTAGGGCTGACCTGGAAGACGCGTTGAATTGTGCCGCCATCCTTCAAAATATAATCTGGCTGCGTTTAGGGAGACAATTTCCTCTTCCATCCAGATTTACTTGGTATATGTGTTTGCGAGAATCTTCAGACAAAGAATTGGGTATACACTGATTCGAATGGCTTGGCGATACTAAGTGCTTAAGTCTACTTACCGATTACAACATGTTTTGGAAGTATTGAGAAGCGCGCCAAACGAGGTTGTCACAGCGTTCTCGAGCGAACACGGCGCGACCTGGATTGATAAAATTACTTTTACATGCAGCTATCATGCCAGTGATTTCTCCTTTCGTCGCATAGTGAATAGTTTGTGAGCACATCCTCGACTCTCGAAACATTTGTCTTGCGCCGCTATAGAAGTTGCTTCTCCCGCGAACCATAGGTAGATTTCCCGCTTAACATAATGTTTGATAATTTATGCAAAAGTTGACCTCGTGAAAGTCAGCAGTACATTAATCGACTCAAAAATAAACAGACTTCCTACAGGGTTTTGAACACGGTTTTAATTAAAGTACTTTACGAGCGCTGCGGTAGTTGACCGCAAAAGTGTTACAGGGATGGATACTCAACGGGACTCTGTAAAGTGCGGATCCGGACGGCGGATCCGGACGGCGGATGCGGACGGCGGACGGCGGACGGCGGACGGCGGACGGCGGACAATAATAAAAAAATAAAAAAAATAAAAATAAAATAAAACAAAATAGACGTATAAAATAAATAAACGAGCAGTGTAAAATGGGGTTGACAGGCCTACACGACTCCCCAGAGCATACGAAATATTCTATAGAAACGAACCTCCTATCCCTACACAACTACTAAAACGAGCGCTAAGGCTAATTCTCCAAGAGAACTCTTTCCAGTTTAATGGAAAAAACTACCTTCAAACACATGGTACGGCCATGGGCACGAAAATGGCAGTCGCCTTTTCTAATATATTCATGAACAAGGTAGAGACGGAAATCCTTAGCCGAAGCCTTTTCAAACCGCTCGTTTGGAAACGTTATATAGACGACATCTTCTCGCTCTGGACTACAAACAGAGCCAGAATAAAACATTTCATTGAACAAGCAAACAATCATCACCCTACGATCAAATTTACGGCTGAAATTTCCGATAAGGAAACAACATTCCTGGACACCTACATCTACAAAGGGGAAAGATTCGAAAGAGACGCAATCCTTGATGTGCGTACTCATTTCAAACCAACTGAGACATTTCAGTATACCCATTTTGCTTCCTGTCACCCGCAAGGAGTTAAAAAAGGCTTCATTAAAGGGGAAGCCCTCCGACTCCTCAGAACAAACTCTTCCGAACTAATATTCGAAGAGAAAATTACAAATTTCAAAGCGCATCTGCTACAGAGGGGTTACCCAGAGGATCTTATTAACACAACCCTCTCAGAGGTGAACTTCAAAGACAGGAAACTAGCCCTTCAACAGAAACCAAAGACAAACCAACGAATCTTGCCTTTTGTCACACAATACCAACCATCAGTGCCAAACCTAAAGCAAATTCTCATGAAAAACTGGCATTTAATAGAACAACAACCATTACTGAGCGAAATCTACAAAAAACCGCCCCTCGTATCTTATAAAAGAGGGCGGTCGCTCAAAGACATACTCGTGAGAGCCAAACTATAGAAAGGCTATTTTAAACACGCGCTGGGGAGTCGTGTAGGCCTGTCAACCCCATTTTACACTTATACGTCTATTTTATTTTATTTTATTTTTATTTTTTATTTTATTTCTATTATTTTTTTTTTTTTTATTATTGTCCGCCGTCCGCCGTCTTATTCATTTATCTCGTTTATTTATTTTATACGTCTATTTTGTTTTATTTTATTTTTATTTTTTTATTTTTTTATTATTGTCCGCCGTCCGCCGTCCGCCGTCCGCCGTCCGCCGTCCGCATCCGCCGTCCGGATCCGCACTTTACAGAGTCCCATACTCAACTGGATGATTACGTCACTTCATAGCAACCAGACGGTACGAATTTTTTAACTTCCGGAGCGCTGAGGCTCGTAGTGTGTGGCCTTGTAGCAGCTAATGGCTTGTCGGTTTCATATAGCGTTATTGACTTTGTCAGTAGTGTGAATGAACTTTCGCGCGGAATATCATAATAGAGAAACTAAGAGTGACGTTTACGGCAAAAGGGCAAACGTAAATTTGTACTTGAAACGAACGTTTGCCGTTTGCCATTGCATAAACGTGACTCTCTCTAATAATTCAAAGTAGATAGACTGCACAGCAGTCTGTATTACTACGGAGAAAGTTTCCAACTGTTGGCTCAAACAACGCTTTAAAGTGATGATTTATTTTTTTCAGAATAAGGGCCTGTTTATAGGGAGGTGGGGAACCCCAGGTAGGTGAGGTGACCTGCTTAGGTGGGGTAACCCGCCTGTCCATAAAATCTCTCATTTTAATTAATTGATCACGGTACGTTTACACGATAGGCCTAGGTGGGGTGACCACCACAGAACGAAAAAGAAGAATTCGTAAACTTTAACATGGCGGGAACAGGAGACTCCGCCGCGAAAACACAGCACCAATCGTGTGTTTCCGTTAGCAGATACATTACGGTTATTCATGTTTCCCGTCGCTGCGTTTACAACGTAACAGGAACACTTTTTGACATGTTTCCGTAAGATTTCCGTTTCGAGGATCGCATATTTCCGCAATCATGATCATGTGAATAAGTTGCGAAAACGCGAAATTACGTTCGGAAACCTGTTTGTTTCATTCTTTCTTTCGGCGGAAACGTGAAGTTACGGCCCGGTAACGTGTCTTTTTTATGCTTGGGTTTCCGTCCGTTTCCGGTGCCTTAACTACGTCAATGTCTCCAAAGAGTTATTCTCATTAATTAAAGCAGAAACCAATTTTTCTTGTCCTTAACATTTATAGGTTCAACTTCATAAATTCTAGACAGTCGGCGGTGAGTTACCCCACCTAAGCGGGTTACCTCACCTACCTGAGGTCTCCCCCCTCCATGTTAACAGGCCCTAAGGACTGATGAGTAACGCGAAGTTTAAATGAGTAAAACATTAGTTAGGAACAAAATTACATTAAAGTTGTTGAACTCAAAGTCATAAAAACTATTTTAACTTACCTGTCACTAAAGTTTTTGTTAGACCCTTTGTAGATGGTGCAGTTTTAGCTACAGTTGAACAGTTTGCTGTTTTCAGAACATCTGAAAAGGTATGACGAAACAAGAAAAGTGAAATAGGACGTAAGAATTAAAAATGCTTTGATTCGTTGAAATAATGTAATATTAATTCTAAAAGGCACTATATATGATATTAGTTTGTTCTTGTAACTCATATTGTTCTGTTTTCAACGTTGTGTTAATCATGATATGTAAATTGTTTGCTATATTTTTACGCATTAACTGAATAATAATATACTCCAATAGTATGAGCACTGATTTGTTATTTCAGATACCTTTTTCATCTTGGCAAAATATATCTACACAAAGTTGATAATAGAATAGAATGAAATAATTGTTTCTTATATTAAGACTATTTAAGTTGTCGTATAGAAATGCAACAACTGTATAACAACAGCTTTCACGACACTTAATAAAAATATAACAGAGTATTGTAGCAATCAAAACCACATGGCATGGTACTCACGTTCACATATATAGCCATGCCTTTTAAAAGAACAGGGCAAATCATCGAACAAACCATAGTTCTGTTTAAAATCTTTGTACATTACTGCACACTTTGCAACTTTTTCTTTATCCCTGGGTTGGCCTTTTGCCCAATAGGATTTACCCACTGTGCTGTTATTACTGATCCACCTCCATTTTCCGTGTTTGTCCTTGGTTAAACCAATGTAGTATTCGGTTCCATTCTGTGGAAATTTGTTTACAGTTTCTTTCAGGAAGTTCCACTCCTCGTTACTTTCAATAGACACAAGATCACTTCCGTGATCGTTGCAGGCGGCTCTGCTCTTATCAAAATCAACTGACTTCTGAGATTCAGCATAAAATGTGTACCGAGAACAGCCGTAAATGAGCGTCTGGTCTTGAGAGAAAAACAAATTATTTCACCTTAAAGTAATTGATATAACAATAAAACATTATCTTGAAAGATTTGTTCTTGTTTTTGTTTTTCATGACAACGATGTATTCTTGGGATGGATTTAACGTTCGGTAGGCTGGTATATCAATTATTCAGTTCCATAATATCGTGTTTACGTCTATGTTACTTTTCTAATTACAGACCACAGTTCTTTGTGTTTGTAAACTGGAATGTTTAGCACAGGTCCAGCTACATGTACTCCTTCGCGAGTGATGCGCCGTGACCCTAAAAACGGTTGCGAAGGAGAATAAAAGCTGCATGAAGTGTAAAACTTCATTCATCACAAGAGCTAATTGAGCTTTTCGTAATAACGATCGAGGGTATATGTTGTATCGGGGATCAATTACATGTTGCAATTGTACTTAATGATGGGGAAGACGATTTGAAGTTATTCGTTATGACGATGAGGTGAGTCGTTGAGAGAAGCCTGGTTGTTCTATCTGGTTCCCTGCTAGCAGAGGTCTCTCACGACGAGGCAAAAATGGGAGGCATTTTTGCCTCGTCGTGAGAGACCTCTGCTATCTGAGTGCCAGTGTACAAAACTATTGGGGACGAAAAAACGGCTTTTCTTTGTTTTTACAAAGAGTCAAAAAATAATCCCAAGTTGCACTGTAACTTAAAAGAGTCTTAAAAGATAGGAATTAATTGCTGCTGAAGTGAGAAGAACGAAGTTCGAGCTCACTCAATGATTTGGCCATTTCGGGTCCATTTTGCGCAGAAACAGTAACCAAATTTACAGAAAAGCTTCATGAACGTGAAGTGCAGGGCTCTTGGTTTGCTCACAAACTCTATTGCGGAAGCAGCTAGCGACACTCATAGTCTGCAAGGCGTTTTTTTCTTTGTATTTAGTTCACAAAACGACGGTTGTGGTCCCAGGCGTTCTTAGCGGAGACCGTGGAAACTGAGAATAAGAATCGTTGCCTAACCGAAGCTTAGGAGAGAAAGAAAGAAAGAAAGAAAGAAAGATTAGGTTTAGAGCTTTTCCAGAACGGTTCTGTCCACGAATTCTATCGCTTGAAAGCGTTGATTACTTTGGGACAAGTGAACACTTCGGTGGTCGAAAAAAAAAAAGACAAGAATCTTAATTAGGAAAATTAAAGACTAACTGGTCGGGTGTTGTAAACTTTCAATGTATGCAAATTAGTCTTGTGATGAGCATGCAGTTTATTTTCGGTGATGATTGAAATGACGCGCCATGTTCTTATCACGTTTTTCTATCTCTGTTGATGATGTAATTTCTCTCGAATCGAGGCCCTTGAATTTTCGGGTAACTATACACTAGCCTGCGTTGCAGCCGGCCTACGCACACGTTTCAACCATTTGTATAGTCTGTCTGCGAATTAGTGCGCAAAAGCTCGTTCTAATATCCTGCAGAGTCGCAAGAACATATGTGACTGAGCGTTTCTGATAGGCGGGTTTCTTACGGGTTTCTTATGCGCCTCACGATTGGCCTAATTCTTACGTGTGCGTGACGGTTGGGCGCAGTGACATATCAAAACTCACAGAAGGGAGTTGGCAAGGATCGACAAACAGTAAACAATGAAAGAGCAGTTCGAACTTTAAAGCCTACTTCTGAACAAAAAAAGCTTTGATAGAATCCCTTCAAGGCCAGAATTTGCTTGTAAAATTTGCCGACTGGTTTTCCAGCGTGTTCCAATCGCTGCAGATGCACTGCCACGTATTCTGCAATCTAGCCTACAGTTCTAGCGTCAAAACAAATTAGGAAATCATGATATTCACAGCCAAAAAAAAATACAGACATGTAGCTATTCAGGTCCAGGCATTTCGGAGAAAACCAAAGAAACTAAGGTTATTTAGACGCAATAAAAAAGCTTAAGGCTTAAAAAGGTAAAAGAAAATCATTTAATGGTAAACTGCTCATGTGATCAAATCCTATCAGAAAACATCTGCAGACCACGAGACCTAATTACTCACTATGCCGCACGGAACAGACCGGCTTTATAACCTCTAAGAGTGAGACTCAAAGCGGCAAAACAAAATTTGCTCAGTGAAAGTGTAGAATACTCCATGCAATGCGTAAACTACGCAGAAAGAGAGCCCGAAAGAGAGCAAGAAAAACCTCTGTTGTTCAAGCCGACTCTAAAGTCACGTTTCACACTATCACGAGCTCAATCTCTCTTGTCACGAGCTATTAGTCGTGTTTGGCTTGTCAACACTTAATTCAAATCGGACTAATCACAATGCAAACTGCGTAAGAAACTAGCCAATCAAAAACGACGAGATATGTCGTTACGACTCTGCGGGATTCGAACACGATATTGTGCACTAATTCGCAGACGCTCTATATACAGAAGGTTTAGAGCATTAGAGCATGGATAATAGAAAGACCAGTCTTTCTATTATCCATGTTTAGAGCGTCTGCGACGCTAGACTACGAGCAGTCTCGCGCGCGCGTTTACTCCTCTTACTAAATCTGAAGAAAGAGAGAGACTGTTCGCAGTCTACTACGACGTAGGCAACTATACACGTGTATAGCCTGCGACCGCAGACCTAATTCCGGTCGTCGCTAACACGCGTACTAAATCAATTCAGAAACATTCCGTCTAATACGATATAAAAAGTAAATGTCCTGAAATACTCGACCGTCGATAAAATAAAGTAGGAGGTGAGAAACTTTTAGCGAGTAAATCCTGTATCGTGTAGAATTAATCACCTCCTTATTTCTTATCCAGTCTCCAAGCAAGCGAGATGAGACCCGATTTTAAGAGCGTTCTTGTTTGATTTAATTCATTTCTTGCTGTCGCCGTTCCAGTAAGGTTTTGAATGTCTGAATAATCTGTTAAAAAAGAATACACCGCCAACGACGATTAAGAACCCTATTTATACCAAACTTACTGCAAATTATATACTCCTGCGTCACTATAACCGAACTAAGAGCTGCTTTGACTTGATTTGTGCGTGTTAAGCTTTTAATAACCACGTCAGAGTAACAAAAGCTTTTATGGCAGAAAATTACAGCAACGTGTGTTAGGAGTGAGGAGCTAAATTTTGAAATTATTTGAATTCTGTAGAGTCCATAATTTTGGGGCCTGATATCGATAACCAAAAGACATAAGCAGATTTTGGTATTGTGGAATTGTTTTAGTTATACTGAAATATTAATTTTCACCACAGCTATGAAGATTTAATCTCACGTATCTTTCGTCCGGTGACCAAGGCCTAGCAAAACGTATTACAAAATGAAATAAAGCTGCGTAAATATTCTGAAAAAAGAAAGGTAATAGTAATTATAAAATAAGAACATAAAAGGCTGTCTTACTCATGATACGAGCACTGCCCGGCACTTGTAGACAAAAGACTGTAAATATAAACCCTGAGATCGAGGACAAACGTTCTTTCGCCATAAGTCAACATCAAAAGTAAAATAGCCACGCTACCAAGATGTCCTTCTCAATATTTTAAGGTAGTGCCTCAGCTCTTGACATTAATGTTGTTTACTCAGACCTGAAATGTCACGCATAGCCGTTTTTCACGGCACGTAACCTTGGGTTCAATTTCAGCGCTGAAACCATGAAGGAAGTTTTACAATTGTCGGAGCTAAAGAGGACGATATCCACAGTCTAGTAAAACCAAAAAGTTATTTTGAACTCAATCTAATCTTAAAGCAAACCAGGACGTTGATGCCAAAAAAGAAAAAAGGAAGCTGTTTTGAATTGGCTCCTCCTATAATATGGTGCTGAAGTTAGTCTTGTGACATATGTTAGACGCGCTATTTTCCTATTACCATCGGTGACAAAGCAAGAAAAGAAGGCGGTCGACAAGCACACACGGACGGAAGCCAGTGCTTTTTCAGCATTTGCCATTATTCCTATAGTAGACTTTGAAATAAAAAATGACACAAGTAAGCAAGCCTTGTAAGTACCTTCGTTGATAGATGGATCTTAGCCAATCATTTATGGAATACATTTGACGCGAAAGAGCTAAAGGAAATACTTCAATACCTAACGCGATTCGCAAGGTATTATTATACACAAAGAGGATTAGTCTGTTGGTACTTGCTTTTCGCGGAATTAGAAATTCAAGTCATGCACACTCCGTGAGGCGCACAAAATGGCTAGTGAAAAAGTGCGTCTTTCCATTGTTAACTCTCTGCGCGCTTCTTTAGTTCTTACTTCCTTTCCTTTCCAGGCCAGTCGCCCAAAGTGGACTGTACAGAAGAGAGATAGGTTATGATGTTCTTAATATGCTCTTAATTCTCATTTATCTCTGCCTAAACGGTCAAAAAGGGTCCTTATTAAAAATATAGGTAATTCTACCAAATTGCACCGTATAAATTGCATACGATAAATTCATTTCTTGTTGAAACGTTAAAAAAAGCTCAACAATGGTTATTATTTATTTATTCATTCCAATAGGGTTAAAAGCGATCTAAGCCCCAAAACATCAGTTGTTGTGAAAACCAGGAGGAAATCCTTGATTGACATATATCCGTGATTGATTGCAGGGTCTACTGTGGTTACTATTTACTGATTCACAAGCTGTAAGGGACGAGTAGACTCTTTCACTTTGTGTCTGGAATAAATGAAAGAAAGAATTAGTTAGAAAAGGAAACTAAAAGAATAAATAATTACCAGATTAATAGTCATGCTGTCAGACGCCAGCCCCGAAGCTCAACGTTCGTCTGTATAAGCTTAAATGCTGTAACCATTTCAAAATGATTGAAAAGTATATAGTGTAACTGAGAAAAGATACAATGATAAGTAACCCTAGGAGCGTCCTCTTCTTCTTCTTTAAATCACAGTTATTCAAGGCAGCGTTCACAATTGCTGCCAGCATGGTACTCGCTGAGGATAAATGTGAAACTTTTTTTCAAGTACCCAGGCCAAAATTCGGGCACGGTGCCCGTTCCCGAGTGCATACTATACTCTGGCACTAATTAAGTGGGCACCAAGTCCCTGTATAAACGTCGTTTTTGATGGCTCCAGGGTTATCCACTGTTTTTACTCCCATGCTAAGCTTAAGTTTCAAAATGGCGTCTAACAGGGCGAAATGGAGTAAAATTGCACTGTTACATATCGGGTACTCAAGGTGTGAACACAGCACTATTTTGTGCCAATACCCAGGCACTGGTTGTAGGGCATCAAATATCGACACCCTCTAAGTTGTAAATTCTTCACATAAGAAGTTGGACTTACCATTGTGCACTGATTCAACATTGTGTATCCACAATCCGTCCTGCGAGGATGTTGTGTAGTGTCGAGGTCGAGTCTTCTATCTCCGTTTTCATCTGACATCCCGCTGAGTTGTATGGCCTCTGCACTCTGTGCTGGATTCAAAGAGCTGCTCTGATTTTCAAGCTGAATCCTGGATAAAAATGCAGCATTTTGTAGCATGAATTCTTTGATAATTGATTTTCTTTACAGAGTTCGGTGGAACTATACAGGCGAGTAAAAATCTTTCTTAGCAATGACATGGCGACAAAAATGAAGATAGTGCAACGTGTGCATTGGGCAGTCCCTTGCCTACCTTTCAGAACCTTCACCTCTTGCATCTACATAAAAGGAGCAGACAGAAATAATTATAAACAACGTACTAAACTTGATGATACGTTCTCTTTAAGTAACGATGAATAGGATAGTAACTGTAGCGCAGTTCTTTAGCTGTATTGGGACATTTTTATCTCAATTTTGACAGGAACGCACTTCTATTAATTTCAGTTTTACAGTTATTCTGAGTTTACGTGAGTATTAAAAGTTCTCTCTCATAACCAAACTGCAAACTTATCTTTGTCTTTCTTGCCTTTTCTTGGTAAATTGTCAAAAGCACCTATTTGATTATCAAATTGTAACTTGATATAAATATTGAATTTAACTGAATTATGATTTTCCTTAATTATTCCACGAACTTGCCTCTAGGTCCGTCTCTGCTCTGAGTTACGCGCCGTAATTTTATGACTAAGATTGCAATAAATCCAAATGCCACAACAAGTACTGCTCCTTCGATAAAGACTGCCATTACCCATGACACTCAATCAGTTTCGTTACCACATCTTCTATCATCAACAGACGTAGATGGTACTGTATGAATTTTGTTACGATCTGTAGAGAAAGAAACAAAACTTGAAAAAAGAACAAGCTCTCTGACTATTTAGAGAAAAATAGAACAATATATGAATGAACTGAAAGGAGACAGAAAGGCGGAGGACAGACGGTTGTTTGTTTGTTTGTTTGTTTGACTTGATACATCCAGGTTCTTCTTTGCAGATGAACTTGTCGCTGTGCTTATACTATTCTGCGTTATAAGTAGATGGTGTTGTCTGAGCATAATAGTGCATACAAGAATCTTAAAAGGCTTTTAATAAAATATTATCAACGTCTTCGTAATGTGTTTAACGTGGAGTAGTAGTAAAGAAACGGCCTGGTGTGCCGAAGGTCCCGAGTTCGAATCCAGGCATAACCTGAATTTCTCGCTTTTTTCTTTGTTTTTCCTTACGTATAGTCTTTTTTTTAGTTATATAGTTCTTTTTTTAAATTAAGTTTTTTTAAATTTATCAATTTTCTTCCCTGTTGCTTTATTTGTCCTATTATTTCCCTTTGAACTTCTTGCCGTTCTCCCGAAGTCCTTCGCAAGGTCCTGCGATTCACGTATTTCTTGTAGTATATTATTGTTGTACTCCGTAACCAGACGGACCTTGAACTGTTCGATCTTATGTTCTTACTTTTGGGTACCTGTGCTTCTGAGCCCGCAATGTCAGTCAGTGACTTTTCAGTGACCGTATGTAAAGGACCTAGCTTGTTGCAGTTTGCCGCCATGTTTTCTTGTATCCTTGTTAGTAAGAGATTAGCTGATTAAAGCCTTAAGTTTAAAGGACAATCGTCTTCTTTACATAAAAAAAAATTAATCAGCTATCTGGAAACTGATCCGAACAGCGAAAGAATGACTTCATTGGAAACGATTAACCTTCGATAACTTTGTGGCGGCAGTCTTACCACGAGAGGGTCTCGACAAGCTTGATGTATTGGCGAATTTCGTGTCTCCCGCGATCTTTCAAAATATGAAGTAGTCGTTGGAATATTACAAGCTCTTTTTGTGAAGCGAAGAAAAGTGATATTTACCCATCATATTCTTGACACACGGTGCCGGCAGCCTCATTTGAACACTTGACGAATCGGCTCCAAGCTCTCTCTTTGGAAACTCTCAACAAGGACTGTAATTTCCAAAGCGTCATAGCTGCACAAAATATCGCGAAGAGAGTACATGGGACGCTGTTATTACTGGCTTACAGTCTAATTTAATCCACCAGAGATTATTGGGGAGATTTGAAGACCATGTTCGAAGCTCTCAGATCTGAACCGTATACAGTTCCTTCACCATCGGCGAAAGCATCATTCCATCCACCCCTGCCCTCGCGGCAGAGCAGGACCAGCCAGACCCCAATACGCTAGCTGCAATAGACGTCTGAAGCCTCTACTTGCTTCTGCTGTGGAAATAATAAGCACCCCCGTTCAAAGTGTCCAACTCGTCATGTAATTTGCTCAACGTGTCAGAAGAGACGCCAGTAGAAGGGTCGTTAACAAATGCAAATTTTCTGGGACGGCCTGGGCGCCCACACTCGCTACAGTACCTGTAGGGACTCCAACATCTCTTTCAAAGTCATCAGGAGCTGTTGATATTGAAGGAATACAAGTCAAGGCTCTATGACAGTGGTAATAGCGAGAGTCTTATCCGTCCTAAGTACCAGAGTTTCAAGCTGTCTGTTCTGCCTAAACTTTTCGCTGACCTCATCCTGGGAATTGATTTCCAATCGCAGCATTCAAGCGCCGTCTTCCATTATGGTGGCTGCGAACCACCCCTGTCTGTCTATGGGCTTAGTACACTGAATGTAGATCTCCCTGAACTGTTTGTAAACATGACTGCGGATTTCCATGAAATTGCTAGCAAGTCTCGGAGATACAGTGAAGAAGATAAGTTCTGCCTTCATTAATGGGAAAGTGATTGCTAAGAGGATATAAGAGAGAGAGGCATAAGAGAACCAAGTCGCTCACCACGGCGGGCACAGGTCGTGGTAATTACGGATGAGAATCACAAGAAGAGGCTAGCTATTGATTACTCACAGACCATAAGACAACTGAGCCCTATACAACCTTAATTGAAGCTCGGAACAACCTCATAAGTTCACTCACCTCAGTCCTTTGGCGTCACAAATGGTGTATCTTGTTTTCGGAGAAAGATGGTGAAGTTTGTAGAGGAAAATGATCTCGAGGCTGCCTTTTCCTTACTTTGACAACATTACTATTCGTGGAAAGGACAAGATAGAAAATGGCGTAAACATGAAACACTTTCTTGAAGATTCCAAACGCAAGAACATTTGCTAAAACACTGACAAGTGTATTTTCTAAACCCGGCGCCTCCCCATCTTTGGATATGCAGTGCCTTGGTACAACGACGAGATAAAGGCCGCTAAACGCTTGAGAAATAAGGCTGAGAGAACCTGGAGGATAACGAGATCTGTGTCTGACTTGAATATTTTCAAGTCTTACAGAAACCGCGTGACGTACCTCATGAACCAAGCCAGGCAGGCATTTTACACTAACTTTATTGATGAGAATAGCACAGACCATACAAGATTATTCAGAGCTACCAAACAACTCCTTGCTAAGAAAGAGGAGTTTTCGTTTCCTAATTATCAGGACAAATCAAAACTAGCCAATGACATTGGCGGTTTTTTCGTTCGAAAGATAGATACAAATCGTTCTGATATTGATGCCGTAGATATCGATCCAAGCGCGCGCAATGCGCTACCTCCTGATCAGGAAGTAGATGATGCGCATGCTTTTCATTCCTTTCAACCACTCTCGGAAAACGACGTCTCTGCGCTCATCCGTAAGTCTGCTAAGAAGTCCTGCCCGTTGGACTCGATGCCAACTTCTCTGGTTGTTGGCTGCGTGAAATAACAGGCTGTTGCCTGTTATTTCACGAATTATAAATCTTTCGCTATCATGCGGTCATTTCTCTGAGGAATGGAAAGAAGCTCTGGTTACTCCGATCCTTAAGAAACCTGGCTTAGACCCGACGCAGTTGAATAACCTTCGCCCTGTCAGTAACTTGGACTTTATATCAAAAATGACAGAGCGAGCTGTTTTCGACCAAATTCACAGTCATATGAGTCGATTCGCCCTTTATCCAACCTCGCAATCCGCTTACCGAAAGGGTCACAGCACAGAAACAGCGCTACTGAAGGTGCAAAATGACATTCTCATGAATATGAATTGAAAGCATGTAACTCTTCTAGTTCTCCTAGATTTGAGCGCAGCGTTTGACACTGTTGACCACAATATCCTGCTTGCTCGTCTTAAGTCAAGTATCGGCATTAATGGCACCGTCCTTAATTGGTTTACGTCTTATCTTAACAACAGAACGCAACGAGTCTCGCTAAATGGCTTTACATCTGACAGTTTTAAGCTACCTTATGGCGTTCCACAAGGATCGTGTCTGGGGCCATTGTTGTTTACCATTTATTCCAGCAAACTGTTTGAAGTCATCAAATGCCATCTACCTGAAGCACATGCCTATGCTGATGACACTCAGCTTTACCTGTCATTTAGTCCTGACACAGCTACTAATCAGACTGATGCGGTCATTGCCATGGAACGCTGTATATCGGACATTCGTACGTGGATGCTTACGGATAAGCTCAAACTTAATGATGACAAAACTGAGTTCATGTTGATTGGTACAAAACAACAACTTTCCAAAGTAAATATTGATTGCCTTACCGTAGGAAGCATTGACGTTGCTCCTGTCACTGTGGCAAGAAATTTAGGGACATGGTTCGATTCTAACTTGAATCTCCAGGAACAGATCCACAAAACTTGTAAATCTGGGTTTTTCCATTTATACAATATTCGGCGTATCCGAAAATATCTGTCCCAGGAGTCTGCACGAACTTTGGTCCATGCTTTTATCATTGGTCGTATAGATTACTGCAACAGCCTTCTATTTGGTTTACCCTCTACTCATCTACTTAAACTGCAACGCTTGCACAATGCAGCTGCTCGGCTTATATCTAATGTCCCTCGCTACAGTCCTATAACACCAGTACTATGTGCGTTACATTGGCTTCCTTGAAATTTCGTATTGATTTTAAAATACTTTTTTTTACTTTTAAAGCTATCTACGGTCATGCACCTGCATGGTTACTTGATCGATTTGATTGCTATTAAAAAACAGCCGCGCTATAATCTCCGTTCAGCTAGCGGTCTTATCTTAAAGCATCCTAGTTTAAAACTGAAAAAGACTTTGGGGGATCGTGCTTTTTCATCTGCTGCCCCTAATTTATGGAACAATCTGCCCCTTCACATCCGTCTTGAGGACAATTTTGAACGTTTTAAATCTTTACTAAAAACGCATCTTTTTAGACTAGCTTTTGATATGTAAATTTTTTACCTACTATGTAGTATATTAATTTTTTTTATCTTTATTTAATTTTTAGCGTTGTTTATTCTTAGCCTTAATTATTTTGCTCATTTTAGTTTTTATTTTCTTTTAGCATTTACGTGTTGTCACGCGCTTTTGATCATATTTGCATGGAAAAGGAGCGTTATAAATTTTTAATTATTATTATTGTTATATGTCATCGAGGATGGAGTACCACTGCCCCGCTCCTGATCGTCTACGACCCTTACATGAGCTTCCTGTTCCACACGACTCAAAGTCCGTGAATAAGAGTCTGGGATTGCTCTCCTATTACTCTCAATTGATTCCAAAATTCTCAGATCGAATCAGGCCTATTGCTGGATGCAAATCTTTCCCACTGACACAGCAAGCCATTGGAGCGTTTGAAAGTCTTAAGAAGATTCCGTAGTCACCGCAGTCGACGAGAGTATTCCATTTGAAGTTGAAACAGATGCATCAGAAGCAGCGCTAGCAGCAACGCTCAACCAGAATGGAATACCCGTGGCGTTCTTCTCGCGAACCCTCTGAGGAAGTGAGCTAAAGCACCCGTCCATAGAGAATGAAGCTTAGGCCATAATAGAGGCTGTAAGGCAGTTTAGACACTTCTTGACTGGAAGGCACTTCATTCTAAAAACTGATCAGAAATAAGTGTCCTACATGTTTGACAAGCATCACAGAGGAAATTAAGATAAAGAATGAATAATTCTTGCACTGGAGACTTGAACTCTATTGCTATAGTGTTGCGTTGCGTTGTTGGCTTACTCGTTGACTATGCAAGGAAAATTGCACTGTTAGACGGGTCAAGCCTGAGAAAAGCAAGTACCCGCCTTGACGTTGTGAGCGATGTATAACCTGAAAAAATAATTCAGAAACTACGGCGGAGAAACTTTTTAATTGTTACTGGCTCAAAGAACGGAGTTTAAAGTAATGATCTATTCATTCAGAATAAAACTGAGTACAAAGTATTGACATGAGTAGAAAAAAAGTTAGGAACAACTTACCTGTCGTTGAAGTTTTTGTTAGAGTCTTTGTAAATGGCACAGTTGTAGTGTCAGTTGAACAGTTTGCTGATTTCAGAACACCTGAAAAGGGTATGGCGAAACGAGGGCATAAAAACATGTACAGGGCGTAGAAATAAGGAATACTTCGAGTCAATAGAAAGTGATAAGTCTTCTAGCAGGCATATTACTTTTTCCATTGTGCTTTCGTCGTTTTTAGGTTCTTAACCAATAGCTGTTGTATTTCCACGTAGTGTTGAACTTAATATACCTTATAGTTTAATTTGTCATAGTGGCAAAATACATTTACACCAAATTGATAATAAAATACAGGAAATAATTGTTTCTTGTGTTAGATAATTAATTTATCGTACAGGAAATGCACCAACTGTATAACAACACTTTACTGACACAGAGTATTGTTTCTGAGCCATGCCATAGTTTGTTAGTATATATTCAACACATGACATGATACTCACTTTCACATATATACCCATGCTTTACTAATGTGCAACGCAAAGCATCAAACAAACCATAGTTCTTGTTATAATCCTTGTACATTACAGCACACCTGTCTTTATTTTCATTTTGGGGTTCGTTTGGTGCCCAATAGGTTTCATTCACTGTGCTGTTATTACTGATCCACCTCCAACGCCCGTCTTTGTCTTTGATTAAACCAATGTAGTATTCGGTTCCATTCTGTGGAAATTCTTTTATAGTGTCTTTCAGAAAGTTCCACTCCTCGTTACTGTCAATAGAAACAAGGTCACTTCCATAAACTTTGGACGCGCTTCTACTATTATCAAAATTGACTGAGTTCTGTCGAGATCTAGCAAAAAATGTGTACCGGGAACAGCCGTAATAAAGCGTGTGGCCTTGAGAGAAAAAGAAATTATCCTACGTTTAAGTCATTAATTATATGAAAGGAAACAATAAATGAGAAATCTTCTTTCAATTCGGAAATCTGGAAACAAAGTCTCTTTCGTTATTTCTGCACGCGTTTTTGCGCTTCTAAAAGTTAAAATCTTATTTCGATGTCCCATAAAAAATGTGCACTGGGATCAGCCATAAAGACGAGTCTGACCTTGAAGGAAAAATACTGTTTTTAAAAAACACAATTGAATTAAAATGATGTTATTCTCCTTAAACAAGTATCAAAAAAGCTGTGTTATACATCATACGTCATTAATTTATTCTAGTTTATGGTCTGAATTGCATTCCTTCCGGTTTGATTATGACTGTGCTGAATCAAGATAATAATTCACAAAATTTTATCATTAGAGACCAGCATCGAATATCGATTCAATTACTACAAGGTGTAAAATAGAAGTCATTGATTGCCTTGCCTGTTGACACTATAGCAAGTTTTAGATCATTGTGTATATCACAAAGAGTACAAATATGAGATTCCTCTAACCGATAGTACTTCCTTGAACTTGAAATCTGAGTCCTAGCAAACTAATAACAGCGGCGATCTCAGCAAGACATGTCCCGTGACCCTTTTTCCATCATCCAAATATCAGTTTTAACCAGCCTGGTTTAGAAGCAAGTATGCCGTACTGTAATGGCACTTCCAGATCGTGCTTAAAGCTTCAGTACTGAAGTCTTTGCTGAAACGGAATTGGTAACCTTTCTGAATTAGCGGCACGTGACGTGATTACAAAAGCCTACTTTGTTTTAAAGCAGCGGGGATCGAGAGAACGCTATGCAATTGACTTCCCTAATAGTAAGGCATTATGAGATGACTATGGTAGATAATTGCGTGAACTGGTTACTAGGAAACCTGATAATAACTTGATTAGCAAAACTATACAAAATTACTGTAAGAGTGAGTGAGAAATCTTTAGAATTTTATCTACTTCCTCGATAACTTTTTATCGGGTCTTCGCTATATAAATTGATAATGTGTGCACACATTCACATGGAATTAGGAGCGTTGATCCCCTCTTGTTGACGCTCTAGTCAGGTTGTCTGCAACGCTCATCCTCAATACCTTCTTTTTAATTTATCTTTCTCTCTTTTCAGATAATTAACAGTGAGAATGGGAAAGACTTAAATTAAAACACCGTGACAACGTTGTTCAGACTAAAATCAACACGGGACATAGAGAAATTACCACAAAAAAAAATATTTAAATATATGCTTGGATGTTAGTGTATAATGCCTGCCCCTTACAGCTCATCCTCAAATTCTTCAAAATGCGAGATACGAGTCGTGCGGACAAGTCAACCCCATTTTCCACACATTTGAATTTATTTAAAATTTACAATTTAAGAAAATTTTAAGACTCAAATTTTCTCTAAAATAGGAAGGTTCAGCCGTTCAGTCGGCTGAGCTAAGAAAATAAGTACTCTACGTATTTTTTTCTTTCACAAAATTATAATTCATATAATTATTTGGTTTTGTCAAGTCCTTTAGTTTGTACGCTCTCAGGTTACTGCATGAGAAGCCTCTCATAGAATTTCGCTGACGATTGGCAGGAATCGCCGACTTATGGGCGCAGCTAGCTCAAAGAAAGGTAAAACAGAAATTAGAAACTGCGTTCCTAGTTAAAACGTATTTGCACCAAGGTAGCATTAAATTCTCTTGGCCTTATAATAATCAGAATGCATCCGTTAGTGCTTGCATTTATCGGTACTTAAACACTCACGTCGCAACCTAGCTAAAATAGGACAAAGAAGGTTTCTTTCCTTAATCTTCCGCTTGCCACGACACTTCCGTTTATGCTCCAGCACAAATAGCGGGATGTGTCGGGATGTGTGGCAGCTGTAGCCCTGTTTCTGAGGTTCCTCGACTCTCAGGCACGTCCTATCCAAGGCAAGTATCTTGTTAACGCTTTTTGAAATCAGTTGATCATGATGAAATGTTGTCTAGCTAGAAGAACGACTGACAATTTAGAAACAAACAAGCGACGGCACGGCACTTTCCAAAGCAGGAATAGCCTGCGTAGCTGGCGGTATTGTGTGGGTGCGAGATTAAAGTTTTGGCGGCGGAGCCGTCTTCCAAAAAGAGGGAGTAGGGACGAAGCGGTTGTATTTCTCGCGGCTCCTCCGTCAAATCTCACTCGACTTTATTACAACGGCTCCGCCGCCAAATCTCACACGACTACTACACAATACTGCCAGCTAGGCAGGCTAAAGCAGGAAGGGAACGACTTGGGAGACATGGAGGAGTGGAAGGGATTGTAGCTGGTATCTCCATGACAGGAGTATCGGCAGACTGTAGTGCAGTCAAAGAAGGCTGATTTTCTTGCCTAAGGCGTTGGGTTACAGCATCAGCCAAGCGGGAAATTAGATCATTGTTTAATGACGGGGAGGATGTGGACAGGTCATCTGAAGTGACTGCACTCTGAACTGACGCAAAAATAGTAGGTTGACTGGGTTGCTGATTTCGCCGCGGCCGTTTGGAGGTGGCGCCAGTCGTTGCCTCGCCCTAGGGGCGTTTGCGTTGCAGTATAGCCGATGCTCGAGGCATAGTGAACCTAGACAAATAGAGAAACGGCAGACATATGACACAAAAAGGGGGAGGAATGTAATAACATGAACGGTAGACGGCATTTAAGACATAATTATAAAGGAAACAAGGGAGCAAGCCATGTCAGACACAAATCAGTCGACGCAATTGTTGGCAAGTCAAAACAAAACAAAATGGGGCGACCCCGAAGGGCCAACAACCCAAGCATTAACGTGAACAAGGACGAAGGTTAAAACAAACCACACGTCCACTGAGAACAAGAAAGGCAAACGTCCTTCAGCAAACAAGACAAAATGTAAAACAAAAATTGCCATGAGCAAAGGTGAACAAATAAAAACCAGACATCTGCCGTCATCAAGCAAACAGATCATAAGTAGCTTAATGCCGTTAATATAGCACCACGATGACTGCGGTACAACAAGTACTGGCCTTTAGCATGAAGATGGACTCCATCCCTTAAATAAAAGTCTTGGTCTGGTCGCGTAAAGGCCTTGTTGCGCCAATAGAAGACACAATCTAAAGAATCGAGCACAACTTCAAGGTATTGTTGAAGAACCTTGGCGCGCTCCCAGAAATACAGAGGGCGTATCGTAGATTGGCCTCGTGGGATAACGTGGCAAACGCAGACAACCGCCACAGAATAAATAGATTTTAAAGTGACTACAAGGTCCTCGATGGAAGAACCGATAACTTCAGGAGCGACCGAGGGCAGATCATTTGTGCCGACCTCTAAAATACAATATCAGGCATAAGTTGGCGAACTACATGCAAATCATAAGACTTCAATTTGCCAACAGTACGGCCGCCAGTTCCCTGTAAATGAACTTCTGCGGTTCTAACAAGACCAAAGGTCCTGGAGGCCCGGTGATCGAAGTTTTTATCAAGATCATTTTTGAGCCTTTTAACGAACGAATGACTAAGAACGAGGACCTTGGGAATACTACCAGCCATATCTCACAGTAATATAAAGTACCCAAAAAAGGGGAGGAGTCCAAACAAAAACGAAGACAACAATAAAATGGAAGCTACAAAGCAAGAAACAAACAACGTACCTGAAAGACTTCAAAAGTGACAATTGTGAACTGCACTTGTCGGACGTCAAGTCAGAATGGCAGTAGCCTGCGTAGCAGGCGCTTGGAAGTTGTGGGCGAAAGAGAGAACGGGCGCGCGCGTGTCTCCTTCTCGCGCGCCCGTTTTTTCTTGGGCCCATCACTTCCAAGCGCCTGCTACGCAGGCTGGAATGGCAGTGGAGCGATAGCCGAATTGTTGGTTCTCAGTGTCACGCCATTCAAAATAGATCAAAATAAAAATCAAAACCATTCGACAGATAAAGTCCAGAATCTGGGAAATGAAAGGAGGTAAATATACAAATACCCTCGTCAAGATTTGGGTCGAAGGAATAATTTGTATACGAGATATCCAAGGAAATGTTTTACCCAAATCTATAGAGCTTTGTATGGAGACGCCATGCTGGAGCTCATCCGGATGAGCTCCAACATGGCGGACGAAAACCAACAGAAACATCTGTTGCCGAGTTTTGCTACAAAAGCGTGAATTTTCTCCTAGAGGAACTCAAAAACATTAAAGTAATACTTTTTCTAACACTTGAACCGTTTAGATTGCAAAATTCCTCGAAAAAAGTCACTTTTTTAACCTAAATGACGGCTCTCACGGCCGTCATGTAAATGCTGCGTCACGCAAAAGCTTAGAAATTCAAGCGTACTCCATAACAAAACCAAGAACCCTTTTGAAGCGAAATATTTGTTTGAAAATTAGTTTTCAGCTGCTCTAATACACGATGAAAGTAAAATCTCAGTAGGATCGATAGTTTTGTAGTCTTGACTTTTAGTGACGTCATGTGAAAACCAACAATAGGTCTAAAAAACGTGGCCCGCCCTAGTGGCCTCATTGGGCGTTGCCCAGATAAAATGTGCGATAAACTCTATATGGAATAATTATCGTTATCTGAGGTTATACATATGGCATATTCTTACATAAGAGATAAGACGCAACGTGACTTGAAGCTTATGATAGTAAACGTGAATCGGCATGAAACATAAAAATCCTATTTGTGCCAAATATTTAATTTACGTGCTTCACCTTTTTGGCATCAACTCGGTGTAGCAGCACAGGTAGACCACCCTCTGTTAGTGGAAGCCGTTGTTGATTGAAATCTGAGCAACGATCTTTTGTTATTTATAGAAGAAATACATATGAACAATACGATGGCTATAATTTGTTCCAAAATGCAGAATTTAAAGCAAATTTTTCAATAAAAGTTTGAAGAAAATGTTAACTTAGTCATGTGTCATGTTTTTTCGCCGTACCTTGGTGTTTTAAGCCCTATTTTGCGAGATGAATATTTGACCTCGGCGGTTAGAACTAAAGAAGGAGACAAGGCAGGCAGCAATCAGCCGCCGCACGTGACTTGTCTCCTTCTTTAGTTCTAACCGCCGAGGTCAAATATTCATCTCGCAAAATAGGGCTTAAAACATCAAGGGACGGCGAAAAACACATGACACATGACTCATTTAACATTTTCTTCATACTTTTATTGAAAAATTTGCTTTAAATTCAGCATTTTGGAACAAGTTATAGCCACCGTATTGTTCATATGTATTTCTTCTATAAATAACAAAAGATCGTTGCTCAGATTTCAATCAACAACGGCCCCCACTAACAGAGGGTGGTCTGCCTGTGGTAGCAGCAAAGCATTGCCAAGCGAATCAACCACAATTTAGCTGATGCGCAAGGCTTAAAAATCGCACATTCTAATCAACCGTTCATCATTTCCTTCTAGTCGTTATTAGCCGTGTACCAACATACTAAACTCGTGGATAGGACATGGAAAAATTACTATGTTTCGTCCAGATCACAGCTCTTGTTTTTTTAATTTTCATGATGCGAGTTCAAGGGAACATTGGTAAGACTGGACAGTCAGATGAGAGTCAGTGCTTGTACCTCAAACGTAAAAGGACTGCAGTCTTATACACGGTCAAGTCCACTATAGTCCAAGAAGAGGAGAGAATTGAATTAACTATTATTGTTATTGTTATTATTATTATCATTACTATTATTATTATTATTATTATTATTATTATTATCATTATTATTGTTGTTGTTGTTATTATTATTGCTGTGGTTATCAAAAAATGCCTCTCATGAAAACGAGGAACGCTTTTCGTCTCGGATAATAGGTTGAAAGAATATTAAAAGGATTTCTTGATCGTTGCTAAATCACATACATTAGATTAGAATTATTTGAATGATTTCGCCTTTTTTATTAACAGGTCACACGTTTATTTATGGCTGTTCCAATTACACGTTCCATGTGGCATCGAAAGCAAAGCTGGTTAGTTGGGACGAAAGCCGCCAATTGTGCAAGGAATTCGGAAGCGACCTTGTTTCATTGGAAAGCAGCGACGAGTGGACCGCTTTGAAAAATGTGATACAAAGCTTCCCTGCGAGTGAATATTTCATCGGTTTAAAGAGGGACCGAAGTTCCGGACGGTGGTTATGGTTAAGTAACAACAGTTCATTAAACGTGTCTGGGGGAAGAACTCCTTGGTCACCAGGCCAACCCAGTGGTAACGGAGAATGTACTGAAATGTTCAAGAATTATAGCAAGTATTATGGACTGTTTAATGACCTACCCTGTACGAAACGAAGAGGTGGATATATATGCGAGAGGCGTGTTAGTTGTGTGGGCAACACAGGTAAGTGCCAAAACTGTGCAAAATAGCGGCAGATATAATTTCAGTCTTACTATCTTTCAATTGTCTACACTGTACTCCACTTTATTTTTGACGACTTAAAGTGGCGCGTTTAATGACCAATTGGCATAAAAACTATACTGTAGAAAATATCGCAGGTACCAAATAAACCCCTCTAAGGGATTCTTAGTCGTTGGATCGAAGTCCTCTGCCTCTATTCATGTTATACTAGGAATCAATGTGGATTTACTAAAAATTGCTTACATTGCCTTCCATAAATGTTTTACATCGATCTGTTTTTATTTACAGCAATAGATTGGCACCAAAATTTGGCAAAACATATAAAAGAGTCACATCCTAATCCCTCCCTCTAATTCAGATACAGTAAATCCTGTATTAAGCGGACACCCTTTGGGAATGCTGTAGTGTCCGCTTAATACTAATACAGGTTTCGATATATAACGTCATATGAGGTGTCAAATGCCATTCAAATGAACAATGGAAGCGTTTATAATACTCCCAGAGACTATGACGATAGACATTTGCATTAATTTCTTTATCAAAGTGAACTAATTGATCTTAGTACCATAAACATGGATTGCAACTCAAATTTGAAGAAATCAGATGAGTGAAACAAGCTTTATACAAACAAAACGAAATAGAAAACAATCCTGTACTATGAAACTAATCAAATAAGTTCGTCAAGTCACGTTTTTTAATGTAAAAATAAAAAAAATTGTGGGTGGCAATTCGAGGCAATCTTTCGCATTTCCGGTGTCTGACGTGTTGGGTAGTGGAATTTAATTACAAGTATCCGTTTAATACAGGTTGGCAACAATAGAAATGACCATTTCAGGTACTTTTTAGTTGTCCGCGTCCGCTTAATAGAGGTGTCCGCTTAATAAAGGTTTCATTTAAACTAAATAAGGGAAATAAATTTGGGGACTTCGGCTACTGTCCGCTTAATAGAGGGTGTCCACTTAATACAGGTTTCACTGTACCCCTTCCACCATTGTATACCATCCCAGAGGCAAGGCAATTTATTGGCCTTGCTATTTTCGTTAAATTTTCTTTCATGAACAAAGGCTTAGATCAAGATAAAATATATTTATTCGCATAAATGTTGGGTGAGGAAGAATTGTTGGATCTTGTTTACTGTGGGTAATGTCGACAGAGATATCGGAACAAGATCCGAATTGTTTGTCGTCGATCGAATTTTGCTGACATACATTTTTCAGATTCAAGTTCCTGTTGTCCTTGTTCCTCGATCCCCTGTCAAAATGGAGGAGAATGCAAAGATGGGGATGACGGAAGATACAATTGTTTTTGCCGAGGTGGATTCACTGGAGAGAACTGTCAGGATGGTTAGTCATAATTTAAATTTTCTAACGAGCTCTAACATGGACATAACGTGCCATCCAACTGTACTCACAATGCGGCTGCCGGTGGAGCTCATAGCAAGCAGACACACATTTAATTTACTCTCATAAGGACATGTTTTGAGCGGACGTAGTGGTTAGCACTGTGAGTTTAAGTCGACTAAAGAATCAGTAATGTGTTAGAAAACAGGTGCTGCTTTGGTCTGAAAACAGAAACACACTGATCGCCATCAGCACTTGACCTCAAACAAACACAAAATCCGTTTACCACAAACTATTTAAACTGTTTTAACACCTCCAATCTCACAGCAAAACAATAGCATCATTATACACTACTACAAATACAAAAATAAAATAAAGGACCCCGGCAAAGAATTAAACAAGGAACAGGAAAGTATTGGTAGAAAATTTTGCACATGCATAGTCGCTCCTCTTAAGTGTATTTTCTTTGATTGATTTGTTAGTCTTTGATCCTTGTTACTCGAATCCTTGTCAAAACGGAGGAAACTGCAACAATAGTGGCAACGGAACATATGGTTGTTCATGCAGGAGCCCATTCATTGGAAAACACTGTCAAGAAAGTAAGTGCAAACCACTTTACATAAAACGGGTTGTTAGAATGATTACTGCCTCACTGGTGTTCACGCCTATAGCTTGTCACATGAACCAAGTTTGATACACTGGACATTAGCAACCAACTCATTAGGAGCGCTTAGCAAAGCCTAAGAACGTCTGCAAGGGAGGTTACTCCTGTAAAGGCAACTAGTAGGATTTTGCTAGCTAGCTAGTGTCACTGACAAAAAAAAATCTCATTTCAAGCATATATATATTCGTTCACAAATCCCCTGAAGCTGGTCTAACTTGGCTTGAAATAAACATTTCTCCAATGAAGTACCTCTGATGCGTGTGCAGAGAGAGAAGCAGTGGCGATCTCATGGGGGTGAATACAGGGGAGGACTCTTTGGCATTTATGTGAAAAATGTTGAAGGGCTACGTTAATATAATGGTGATAAATAACATGGAGAATGTGCGATAGCTTCTATTTAATATTTGTCAGTTAGGTTATAAGAAAAAATTTAAAAATGGTGTATTTTTTCTAAATTTTTCAGTCTTTAATTCCCGTTTAAAATTTCATGATATCCATTCGTTTCAATCAGGTTTTTTATGTTTTCACTCAAGAACTCTACACTCCCTTCCAAATTCAATAACCTATTCCCAATAAACGGTCAAATCCATAATTATAATACTAGGAATGCCCACTCATTTCGCTTGCCACATGAATGAATGACTGAATGAATGAACGAACGAACAAACGAACGAACGAACGAATGAATGGATGCATGCATGCATGCATGCATGCATGAATGAATGAATGAATGAATGAATGCATGCATGCATGAATGCATGCATGAATGAATGAATGAATGAATGAATTCCTGAAATCCTTGTCAAAATGGAGGACACTGCCTTAAAAATGGCGACGGAACATACATCTGTTCGTGCAACAGGCCATACACGGGAGAAAACTACCAGGAAAGATAGTATAAAATAGCTATGCTTTGTACTTAGAAAGCCTTTTCAGCCGTGACTTATGATTTCCTAATACCAAGCCTCGCGCGTTGAGATGGGAAAAGAAAAAAAGATATAATAAAGATATGCTGATATACCTATTATAGGGGCCAGGTGACGATAGAAGATTAAAAAAAGACCAGCATGACTCCCGGAATGTATTTATAAATAAGAGGGTCCAATGGATCTATATCACTCATTTGCAAAGGGGGATTGAAGATTATATTTGCTGGGAAACAAATCAAACAAATTACAAACAGAATTTAATGATAAAAGGTTTCAGTTTCCCCTTGAATTCACGTTTCTGGAAAAAAGCAAGCCACCTACAACGATAAATAAAAATAAAAAGTCAAAACTGATTTGTACCCACTGACGCGTCTCTCCCCTTTCCTTATGACGAGTATAGAGATGAATACGTGTAAAACTGATAAGATGTAAATTTTTGTTTATAGTTTTACAGTAAGGAAAATACCTAATCAGTTAGTTAAAGTGAGTCTTGACTAGGATTTGAATTTTCTAATTTAATTTTTGGCAGAGGTGGACCCTTGCTCCTCGGATCCTTGTCAAAACGGAGGATACTGCCGTGATAATCGCGACGGAACACACAGCTGTTTGTGCAACATTCCATACACGGGAGACAACTGCCAGGAAAGTTAGTATCACGCATTTGTAAAATTGTAAAAGGTTTATGATCACTTTCAACACAGGTTTCTATTTTCCTAGCTTCTGCTTAATGGTTGGTTCAAAAATGCTTACGTATACGCTTCTGAGCTCATGCAGAATGATGTAATGTCTACAAGCAGGGTGGAATGTCTAAGAACTCTGTCCAAGAAGGTCACTTGGCCAGCAGTGACACGAGGCCTTACCTATAAATTTTAGGCTAAAGGCGAATGCAACGACTAAAATTCAAACTAGCATCACTCGCCTTTTCACTTTTCAGAAAAGGGGCAACGGAGCCGTGAATACAATCGTCGTAACTCACGACAAACCTTATCAACAAATTTACAATGCGAAGAAAATCAGTAGAAATAGATAGTATGGCTTCATGGCAGTAGCTACTACTTATCCCTTATATTATTAGTAAAAGTGCTTTGAGTTTATTTCTGTTGACACTGTTTTCCAGTATTAAACCCTTGCTCCCCAAATCCTTGTCAAAATGGAGGATACTGCCGTAATAATAGCGATGGAACATACAACTGTTCATGCAACAGACCATACACGGGAATGGAGTTTTTACGTAGCCTACGATTCTGCGAAACTGCCTATCTTTCCCCTCCCTACTCCCCCCTCCCCATATTTAGTGGTCCCTTTTGGAAGGTGGTAACTTACGAGAATCGAACGCAGGGGTCTCTTTTGAACATGGGTCCCGACATATCTACTCTTTGCAGAGAATTTATGGCAAGCAATTTCTAAGTTACGTATACTTTTTGTAAGTTAGATTTAATAATAGTTAGTTTAGTTTAAGTTTATTTTACTGACTTTTTTCAGTCTTTGATCCTTGCTCTTCAAATCCTTGTCAAAATGGAGGACTTTGTTTTAATAATGGCGACGGAAGGTACAGCTGTTCATGCAACAGTCCATATAAGGGAAAAAACTGCCAGGAAAGTTAGTAACAACTTCAAAACTTTGTATTTAGTCTTTTTAGTGAATGACTCAGTTATTGATAAAAACTTATCCTTTATACACTTACGTAGGTAAGGCACTAATGATTGTCATGTAAATGACAGGATTTATTTACAACCGTTTGTCTCAAGAATAAGACATTGATCGCTAAGGTTTGAGCATTTGCACATTTATTTGTATCAGCTGCTCTTATTCTTTAAAGACAAAATCATTGAATCCTTTTGCCAAGAATTGTAATTTTCGGATTTAATTTTTGTCAGAGTTGGATCCTTGCTCCTCTAATCCTTGTCAAAATGGAGGATTCTGTCGTGATAGAGGCAATGGAACATATGGCTGCTCATGCAAAGGTCCATACACCGGAGAAAACTGTCAGGAAAGTTAGTATCTTGAATGAGATTTTAGAATGTTCTCCCACTGCACAGGTCGATATTTGGAAAAACCCACGCCTTCACTCCTAGCTTAGTACATTCTTAGGGAACGTTCCTTCAACTGGGCTAATGATAGACGTTTATTTTAAACCTTCATACATGTGCAGAATTAAAGATAAAGGAATCAGTGGAAAGCTCAATAAGTACATGTATATAAGTAATAAAGTTCTATATATTATTATATAGGCCAGTTTGCCAGCTGTGGCCGCACTAAAAGTACTTATGGACGCTTGTGCCTATGCAATGCCCATTTTACGTTTCTGTTATTCATAGTTGACTTTATTCTTGTCTCTACGTCTCCGTTCCGAGAAATTAGGGAGCTTTAGCATTGACGACGGCAACGGCAGCGAAAACTTCAGTTTTAAAATGAATTCCCGTTTTTTCAATCTTAGTCGCGTTTATATTCCAATTTGCTGAAAATGGCAAGTGTAGGCGAATTTCCCTGCAGTTGATTTCTTTAGGACCGCACTCAAGTTTAGAGAGAGAAAAAGAGATTCGTCGTCGCTTGTTTACGTCCTCCACAAAATTTGCACTTAGGTATTTTCACGTCGTAGTCGTGCAAGGACGGTAAAGAAATGTCCAAAAAAGCGTGATGCACGTGCCACGTTGTTGTTTTGCTAATATAAACCTATTGCTTTTTTGACGTCACTCGTTGCCGTCGCCGTCGTCGTTGCTAAAGCTCCCTAATATGGGAAGGGGAAGGGGGAGCGGGCTGCATTTGTCAGTTAGATTATCAGAAACGTTAATTTGAGTTTATAATTTGTACTGACTTTTTCAGTCTTTGAGCCTTGCTCCTCAAATCCTTGTCAAAATGGAGGTGACTGCCGTAATAATGGCGATGGAACATACAACTGTTCTTGCAAGAGTCCATACACGGGACAAAACTGCCAGGAAAGTTAGTATGAAATATCAATACGTCAGGTATTTTGTCTCTTCAGTACCCGACTCGGTCCTGGCTTACAATCTGTTAGGGCTTAAAGTTTGTTAGCTAAAGTATATTCATATACTTAAGTCTGGCCCCTTACAACTGATTGTCACTGGTCCTCTGAATTCACGAATTTAAATTCGTTACTGATCGCCACGTTTTGAGTACAAGTTTGCCTCTAGTCTTACTTTTTAGCCAGAAGGTGATTGAATGGTATGTCGACTAATTTTGGGAATTTATTTTTGCCAGAGCTGGATCCTTGTTCCTCTAATCCTTGTAAAAATCACGGATTCTGTCGTGATAATGGAAACAGAACATTTGCCTGTTCATGCAAGAGTCCCTATAGGGGCTTCAATTGTCTCTTTTTATAAAGCCTGCAGCCTTAACGCCTAAATGACGATTTATAATTCATATTTTAAAACTTTTTCAATAAGGCCAGTAAAAACGTTATGAAACAAATATGTTTGATTTTACAGGGAGTGGTAATAGGGCAATGGCTAATACTTCGTCAGTTTTACTAGCTAGTCTCGGCAAAGAGAAACAATACATACTCCCTTCACCCCTGTTTTTATGACAGAAAGAGAGGGGATAAAGGGAGAGAGATCAGAGGGACACTTTCTCTGCTATTGCACAAAATACTTAAAACTTAGAAATGAACTTTTCGCACAAAAGCAAAGTCTTACAAGTAAGGGTTTTCTAAAACTTAACACAGTAGAAATCACGGATAAAAAACGACGTTTCGACCGATCTTCGGTTATTTTCAAGTAGGTAAAAAAGGTGAAAGAATTAGCATATATATGTGTCTAGGGTGTAAAAATATGTTAAGAACTATAAAAAGTTTTTGAAAATGCATACATAAAGCATACAGAAAAAAAACAACAACTGTTACAATAGAATCTAATTAAAAGAGCGATTTAAAAACTCCATAGTCATCTCCAAAATTTTTAGCAGCTATTTTACTCGGAACTGGTGATTAAACTGCTATTGAACTCCGAAGATATTTATCTTAATTTACGACTGACGAATTATATCTTATTACTTAACAATTTGTGTGACGTGACAGTGGACTGTCATGTAAAATGTCACTTGACTCTGAACTGTTATTATAATAATATGATATCATAATTATTATTATTTCTTTTTTTTCGTTCTTATTTCACGTATCTTGCAATAATCTAAATAATTATAGTCATGTAATTTAAGGTTGTTTTTGTTGTTGCTGTTGTTGTCTAGACGTTTATAACCATGCATGAAGACTGATCTAAAATTTAAAAACAATAATATATATTAATCGTTTCATTTTTCATACCTGGTACTATCCTCAGATATTCATTGACAAAGCTCTGTCTCCTCATATCAATCATTCTCAGCGTACAGACTCATGCTTTTTTTAGCTTTTATGTTAAACTGAGATTTTCCTAAACACCTTCAAAGAAATGACTATACAGCAATTTTTTTAAAAAACAATACTGCTCAGTAAAATTTAATGTCGCTGATTTGGGCCTATTTTCAGTCATAAAGCCTTGCTTGTCCAACCCTTGTCAAAATGGAGGGAGCTGCAATGACAACAGTGATGGGACTTACATCTGTACATGCCAGAATGGATTCACTGGAGACATGTGCCAAAAACGTTAGCGTTAGCATCCGGCCATTTCTTTCAACGATTTTAAACAAGCATATAATGAACAAAAACAAACAAGCTAACAAAAAGCTAACTCGATTGAATGTGATTGCTTTTGTCGACTTTTTTCTTTTCCATCCATCTGGCCGGTATCACTACTAAAATACCTTGTGTCTGTTTGTTGAATTAAGGAGTTTAGTCGTAATAATGGGTTTGTTGAAGTTGTAAAATGAGGCAAAGACTGGACAAGAAGAGCTACATACTGCCCTTTTAAGGCCTTGGCCGCCATAGTCTTTTTCACAATTTGTATTAATTTTAGGCCTACTGGTCGTATTGCGGGAGTTTCCATGCGTACGATACTGATCAATTCAAGAATATCTGAAGCATTTTCGTGTGTAGTTAATATGTAATTGTTCCTGTATAATTTTCATGCCCTTAAAAGCCCAGGAGATAAAGATATGAAATTATCTAGCCATTATTTGTTAGAACAACCTGTGGACTTTGTCTCATTTATTCAAGGATAAGAATGGGTCTCAGAACATCAGAAAAAATCAGAAGATCTTCATGTTAAGGAGAAAGTTACTATTGCAAGTTTAAATAGAAGCTTTTTTTTTTTTAATTATTAGGGGACTGCCGCTCGCAACCATGTGAAAATGGAGGAACATGTGTGGAGTTAGGCGATACGACAATTTGTCAATGCTCCTCTGGATTCACTGGAAGTATTTGCCAAGGAAGTGAGTGCGTAAATCTTTTTCATCCCGTTCTAGAGGAATGAACCAACTTTTACTTACGCCCTTGAGAATTCAAGGGCACTTCAAACGACTCAAGCTAGGCCTTCCAGCCTCGTCAAATTATACAGAACTTAAGGGATGGTAAAAGAGTTAGATATGGCTATTTAATGATAAGTAAAGATATCTGACGGTTTCTTTTTCTGGCTGTGTAATGACAACACATTCGTCCGCCGAAACAACGTGGAACTAGAAAGGGGTTTAGACAGTTACTTCTTTCTTGTTAACATTTGTTAGAAAAGTTTGATCAGTTCCGATTTCTCTTTGAATTCGAATTACAAAAAGGAAAACTGAATTTTTGCTAGTATGGAATTCTTTCTGAAAACATCAGTCAACTGAACAATTGTTTAGATTGCCGTGAATACTCTTAAAATTATTGCGGTCAGAAGATGATTATGTCCCCAGTCATATAAGGTTGTTTTGCTCATCATCTTAGTCTCTCTTCGTAATCTTTATTTTAATACTTACTTTGTTTTATGTTACAGTCGACTCAGGATAACTCGAACCTTCAAGGGAAAGCTAAAAAGGTTCGAGTTGGCGGGAGTTCGAGTTATTGGGAGTTCGACGCAAATGACCGGAAATAAGAATGGGATGGGGAATGAATTCAAGTAACAGGCGCCCTTCAAAACTTCATAAATACACAGTACTGGCCACTGTATTTAAACTGGAAAACAAAAAAGTAAAGAAAAAGAATGCATGGTTGTTAAAATGATCAATGTTTCGGGCTGTAGTGCACTTTTTTTCGACTTGTCAGGCGCTTAAAGCATGGTTCGAGTTATCGAGGGTTAATTAATACAGAAATGATCTGAAGGGAAACAAAGATTACTTCGAGTTAGCAGGAGGTTCAAGTCATCGAGTGTTCGAGTTACCGAGAGTACAATTATAGTGAATGAATGAAGGAAATCCAGGGGAAACCGATTTTGGCTGCGCTAGGGTTCCAGTTATCGGGAGTGGCCTGTAGTTTACCGTAAAATTCCGAAAATAAGCCCAGGGGCTTATATTTTTCAAAGGCCCTTTTTGAACGGCTTATTTTTGGAGAGGCTTATATTCGGAGGGAAATTTGTGTTTCAAAACCGATTGGGCTAGCCTTATAGTTGGAAGTAAATTTACCGTTTTTGCTTTGTATTACTTTGTATTTAAGGGCAATTTTCCAAGTACAAGCCCACGGGAAGCTTATATTTGGAGGGGTGATTTAACGGAGGGTTTTTTGCGTTACCGGTTTGGGGGACTTATATTTGGAGGAGCTCATTTTCGGAATTTTACGGTATTCTATTCATGGTATTGTATATTGCTGTTTAGTCCATCTATTAGAACCTCGTATTGTAAATATGTCTTTCCTTTCCCTGCCTCTATTAGTTCCTAGGCTATTTGCTGGTGGGAAAATTATGTCATTAGTTATAATGTTGAATTTCAATAAAATTTGTTGTTTGTTGTCCTTCTAGCTGAAGGTATGTGAAGTAAAAAATGATTAGCTAATTGCATGCTCTTCCATCCGTAGAGAAGTTAGCTTAACTTTTTTTCATTGAACTCGAATCATATCCGATATTTAAACGTTTTACTGTAGACATGTAGAGGGCCTTAGTAAGGTTATGAGGCTTGGTAATATTTTGTTTTAACAATTTGTAGGCTGATTTTCATTAGTTTTGCTTGTCGGTGTTGTCTTTTAATTTCTTCAGAGACTCCATTTATTACCCGGAATCCTAGAGATGCAATACGTATGGAAGGTGGAAAGGTTACGTTTTGCTGCGAGGCTGAAGGATCACCAGCTCCCACATATTCATGGTACATCAAAAATGAACCAGCCCATGATATGATATCATGCACCGCAGGTACCCCAAGCTCACGAGTGAGAATCCTTGTTGCGTAACGGAAATATCACAAGGGATTTTAGCGGTCGTTATTTAGGGGTCAAAAATAGTAATGAAAATATATCAAAATTTCTTACCCTGAGTCCTTGTTTAAATTTATATGGTGTGTTCGCGATTCCAGCGAGTTTTAGTTCTCTTACGCAAACAACCATTCTCACTCGAGAGCTTTCAGTTGTTGGCCGGTACTTGTGGTTACAAATGGGTTAATTCATTTTAGACCTCAATCATTATACTAACATTTTGACTTTCCAAGTTTAATTCATGTTAATCTGTCAATTGTAAAATAAAAGAAGGTTGTGAATGATTATCATGCGTTAGCTAGCGCCAGCTATAAAGAAGAGAATTAATGATGTTTGCTAAGCCTTGGAATATCCCAGGAAAAGACTGTCTACTTACAAGTGAGGTCGTTTACATTTCTCTGTACTCTTAGTGGGACAGACTAGACTTGAGGGATTGAACGTAAATTGCACTCTCTTAGTAGTGCCAGACCAGTAAACACAAGCACATATACTAGTGCAGGGTCCTAACATGGTATATCCGGGCCTTGTAATGAACGAACCATTTGAAACCAAAGTACGCACGAAATCGACCAGGAAACAATTAAAAATCCCTCTATTATAACGAGGTTATTTATTGCAGGCTCCATGACAATGTACCAATGGCAAATAAGGTGTCCAAGACTCTACGTTTGACAAGCTTATCGACCGCTGATGATGGCTTATACAAATGTCGAGCGACAAACAGATACGGAAAAGTGGTGTCAAGCGAAGCGACGCTGACAGTGATTGCTGGTAAGAAAAAGGAAGGTTTTAGTTTAGTTAAGCAGTGTACGAGAAAAAATTAGTCGAGACCCGCCTTTTTCATTTCGTGGTGCTTTTCTTTTCTTTTCTTTCTTTCTTATTTTTTTTTTTTTTTTACAACTGCTTCCAAGTTTTAAAATTCAACAATTACAAATTACCGTAAATGCTCGAATTAGCGCCCTGGCGCTTCTTTAATTTTCTAAGGCGAGAGGGGGGCGCTAATTCGAAGGGGAGCGCTTATTTGAAGGGGGGCGCTTATTTCGTTTATCAATTTTTAGCCTCAAAATGACACTATCTTTACCGAAAATGGCCTCGTAATTCCAGGAACTTTTAAGGCAGTAACAAGGAGCCGGCGATTGGGAGCAAAGTTTTACGAGGAACTTAATAAAGTGAAGCAGCTATGTGCTCACATGGATATTTCTATCAAGGAAATGAGAAGCAAACCAGTGCGACTTTGAAAGGACGTTACTGTTTATACTATTTAACAATGTCACATTTCATTAAGAGAACCGTATAGACCGTATACGTCTCGTATATCTTACCGAGTACCACAACTCATTTTTTCTCGGGGGAGGGGGGGCGCTTATTTGAAGGGGGCGCTTATTACAAATTTTGAGCCTTAGGAGGGGCGCTAATTCGAAGCGGGGTGCTTATTTGAAGCTGGGCGCTAATTCGAGCATTTATGGTACATAATTATTCTCCAGATAATACAACACTCTTATCGTGATTTCTGCTAGCCTGAATCGATCGTTCATTTTTTTTGTATTTGGATTAAATTTACCAACTGAACACTTTGTTTTCATGTCAAAGTGCCAGAATACAAGTTAACTATTTCTAAAAAGGCTCTTTAATTAAAGTTGAATACAGTCGAACCTGTATTAAGCGTTCACCCTCTATTAAGCGGTCAGTTTCCAAAGTGTCGAAAATTACTTCCCATGATGTACTGTAATTTCGACCTCTATTAATAACCGGTCACATCTATGAAGCGGTCGCGGTCACCATTTGCGAAGTCCTAACGGGACTTTTTCTATTGTCTTGACATGTATTAAACGGTCACACGATGTCAATTACTTGTTCATACAGTTTCAAATAATGTAGCACACGAGGTACAACAATTGATTTCCTTGTTTATTTTCGCAAAATCATTAAAAAGCCGGAAATGAATGTTTCTACTTGAGGTCAAACGTCTGATCTGATCAGCACTGGAGATCGAATTCTTTGAACTGTGTTGCTTACAACCTGTATTAGGCGGTCACCCTGTAAGCCATTCTCCGAGGGTGACCACTTAATACAGGTTCGACTGTAGCAGTTGGCACTAGATGTTTCCTATTCATATACTGTGCCTTTCATGCTCTGGATTCTGGCTGCCTTCCACATGATGGACAAACATAAACCAGCGATAAACAACCATAAAACTTACTGGGAATAGCAATGTCGTCCTGATGTACGTGTGCTGTTCTCGGAGTGGATCACTTAACTCCATCTATGAAGCAGTGGGGTTTCTCAATAAATCGATCTTTTTTAACCGAATAAGACTAAATTTTCACCGCTCTCCCTTGCCCAACCACAAAAACGTTTATTCCATTGCTTTTTAATTCTATTCTGTAAGATGCAATTTACCTTTAAATCCTAGGTAGCGGGGATGATTCATGTGATCCTAATCCTCTTAGAAAAGAGGTCACTTTGCCCCCTGGTTGTACTGAAGATGGCAGTGGAAGTAACATAGTCGATGTTGGTACTTGTTCTTATGACAAGTGCGTTAGGCGAGGCCAGGGAGACTCTGGAAAATGCGGAAGAAGAAGTGCCAAGCTCAAGCGTTGTTGTAGCCCTGTTTCCCCGCTAATGAAAAGCCAAGTCAGTTGCCCTAATGGTATAAAATTCAACGTTGAAAAAGTAAGAGGTTGTGAGTGCTCTTCGTGTGCTGTGCCAGACATAGTGGTTCGTGGCAGAGTAATCAATGAAGAAGGTGAAGCGCTGATGTTGGGTGAAATCGAAGTTATAGGAGACAAGAAAAAGTACTATACAGACATGGCTGGAAATTTTCGATTTACCGTTGAGGCTGGTTCCAGGAGACTGGTTTTGAATATAACAGACCCCTACGGATACTTACAAGACACCACTAAGGCGTTTGAATTACATGAAGAACAAATTTCATTCTACACCATCGTGCTCCAGAATAAACCATCGCCAATAAAATTTGCAGCCGCCCAGAAAAAGAAAATACCTTTGAGTGCCCCAACAAAACCTGCTTTCGCTGCTGTTGACATTCCAGAGAGAGCTTTTGTTACCGCTGATGGGAAGGTGTACGACGGGGAGATTACAGCTAACGTGGGAGTGGTTGATCCTAGAAATGAGGCAGACATGGCTGCAGCTCCAGGAGATTTTTCTACAACAGATGACGATGGAGAGGAGGTTATGCTAGCTTCAGCGGGGATGCTAAGGCAGTCCTTCTCTGACAGCGGTGGCAATAAGCTGAACCTTGACCGAAACATAAGTGTTCGCATCGATGTTGAAAAGTTAGATCTACCCGATGGCCTTCCTGTATATCAATATTATCTGAACAAAGAAACAGGTCTCTGGGTGAAGTTTGGAGTTCTTAGAACTGAAGAGGAAGATGTTGTAGAGTACGTTGGGCGGACGAAGAGGTAACGTAGAAGGAAGTTCTTTGTCAGCGAAATCACGCCAAATGTACCTTATGACACAATAAACTGGGATTCCCCGATTGTTGCCAGTTATGTGAGAGTGGTTGCCCCAGCTGGAGCGGTGGTGACTCGCATTGGCCAAAGCAGCAATGGCCAATCGTTTACCTCCTATCGCCAGGAAACCGTTCCTGCTAGTGGAATCTTGTGCATTCGGAGTCTGCGAAATTGGCCAGCAGTCATTCAAGCTGAACTTTACGCAGCCCCTTTGATACCGCAACAACCCAGAAACTTTCCTCTTGCGGTGAATCCGCGGATTATTTCAAGAAATCCCTCAAGTCATCCTATTCAGTCATTTCAGTTTACCTCTACTATTGCAGGTTCCAGTGGTCCAGTGTATGGAATGGGACAGGAAAGTCGGTGTCAGCAGCGCAAAGCAGTTGATTTTGCGTTCAAATTCCAGGAAGCTATATCTAGTCCAGCAGCAAGTTTTAACTGGGAAAGTAGCCGAGAAAAACACCCTAGAAACCCTCGAGTCTGGCAGGTTCTGGGTTCTGATATCTGCTTCATCAAAGCCATTGTTAATGGATCCAGTTCTGAATCAGTCATCTATGTTAAAAGCGTTGGCAAAGCACGCCGTGGAGAAGTGAGAAACGGTCAAGAGGTGCTGGATTATGGCTACGTAGCGGAGAAGACAACAAGGGTTGGTGGTAAGGGCGTGGTGTGTTTGGAGTACCGATGCAATCAAGGTCTATCCCCTTACCAAACCCATTTGCAGTTCATAGCGCTGACGGGCAGATGCAAAATTCAACGTCTGAGTCCTCATTTGGAGAAGACAAGATGTAAAGTACAACCAGACGCTGATACTGACACAGAACAAAACTTGTGTGTACCAGACTTAAATGGTAACGACGCTGGTCTTTACAAAGGTAAAAAGGAGGCAAAAGAGGCAAAAGCAAGGTGTCTAACTGGGAACAATAATTACCGTATAGGAAATGGTGAACTTAGAACTACAAAAGCAAACCCTGCTGTTGAACTATATTGCACTAGGTGAGTATGCATTATCATAAAAGGGGCAGTATCATAAAGGAAGAATCAGAGAGAGTTTTCATCCTA
This sequence comes from Porites lobata, assembly GCA_942486035.1. Lineage (NCBI taxonomy): Eukaryota > Metazoa > Cnidaria > Anthozoa > Scleractinia > Poritidae > Porites > Porites lobata. Next base: position 6,267,549 of record CALNXK010000007.1, on the reverse strand, counting down.
GGACTCTGTCTAACAACATCATCATTGGTCGGCTGAAACTCAGTATTCGATACAAGGCGTCACACTTTCCGATCAGCTAATAGACTAGCAAGCTCTTCCATAGATTCTTCTTCCGTGTCTGCCATTAGAATGTGAGGCAAAGTCTTGAATTGCGTAACTTTCTGTAGATTACGGAAAGCACGCTCAATAATGAATGGAATCGTTTGATCTGCAAGAAATTTATTAAATGGTGGAGTGCCGACGAACGTAGGAAAATCTTATTAATGCTATTTTTATGCAATGTCCATTTACCCATTTTAGAGAATAACTTCTCAGGATAGGCCATAAAGTATAATTTCTTTCAGCGGAGACTCGACCCTTGCGTACTGTATTTACTCGAGTAAGCGTCGTATTTTGGACTCTCCTGAATAATACGGCGGCCCTGATGCAATCAAAAAAGATAAGACTTTTCCGTTAGTTAATGAAAATAATAATACTTGTAAGTTTAAAGAAACAATTCTATGCAGCGTCCAACTTTCCTATCTCGAGTAAGTGCCTCAATTGCTTAATTAGATAAGCGCTTATTCGAGTGAGAGTGGTATTAAAAAAGTGAACCGAACTGAAGTGTGTTAACAGGAAAACTGAACAGCCCGGTCTCTGTTATGGGCTAGCCCATACTCAATTCAAACGTGCTGAGTGTAAGTGGCTACGCGAGTTTTACGTCAGCGTTAACAGGGCTTAATTTTAGCCGGCACGATAATGAATTTCGAAGCAGTTGTACCTTAAGTTAGCCGCATCAATTATTCTATATCTCTTCATTACTTATAATAATCGTTTTTTTTCTTTTTTCCTTTTCAGCTAAAACATCTGCATGTCGACATCGAATGATTGGAAGTTTTGCCGGAACTGAAAATTGCATTAGTACAATTAACCTGCTTCAATTAGCATTGATGATGCTTTTTTTTTAAAAGAAAAATCCAGTTTTATATACTTTGTGCTTTAAAAATTATATAAAGAGTTATAGTATAAGCGAATAAAAATAATACGTATAAAAAGTTGCCTAAGTTCGTATTTGATTCAATGAACACCCACCGGACTGTTCCCCTCCGCGCCCCTCTTTGTTAATTTTGTTTCGGCAGAATCTCACCTTTGAGATAACACGAAACAAAGTTAAATGGTTTCTTGAAAGACCGGTCATTCACTGATTTGTCATATAGACCCACTAAGAGGTATTACTACGTGTACACTCTTATCAAAGTCAACTTCAACGCTCGCGGGTACAGTGTTGTGTTAACCTCTGAAGTCGACATGAATTTTGCTGTCTGGTTCACTCAGAGATATTTTGTTAGGAAACAGTTTTATTGTTAGATGTCAGATGTGATCTTGAACTATGACCATTGTGAGCGCGCGATGTTGGGGGAAAAATCCAGCTGTATAGCGAGAGCGATTATTTTGCTCTGTTGTATTCTAATAAACAACAAAAACATAGTTGAAATCACAAGTCGTACATCTATAAACAAAGCAGCTCTTGCTTTCATTTGACGCCATCCGAGAAATAGAAGTCGTTACATGGGACGATTCGCAACGACGAAATTTAGCGCAACCTAGCGTCGCCATGTTGAAACACGGTTGTAACAATTCAATTCAATTCAATTCTTTATTTCAAACTATATAAGATATTTACATGAGTGTACGTAGGTAGCTGAGGAAAATGAAGTAGCTGACAAATAATAATTAACTAAAAGACATTAAGTTCATTTGTGTACAGTGTCCAAAGTAGCAAGAGCTTTCTTGTTGGACACCGTCATGTTCAAATAATCGGCAGCAGTAAAGAGAGGAATAAAATCTCAGATAATAAACAATTATTGGATGAGGTTTTTGTGATATCCGGAATAATCAAGGTTTCGGTAAGTGTTATCAGCCGAAGCCGAAGGCTGAGGCTGATAACACTAACCGAGACCTTGATCATTCCGGATATCACAAAAACCGAATCTAATAATTGTTTTATTATACTTTATCTTCAAGTAATTTCTCAATTTCTTGCTGGGTCGATGAAGCGAATCGAAAAGCCATTCTTACTTCGCTGTCCGCGAACTTGACATTGCTGTCCGTGCACTTGACATAGCTCTTGGAAATCATGCATTGTGCGCGCAACCTACAGATTATTCACTAATCTGTAGGTACAGATTAGTGAATAGTCTGATTCAAAAACTGCTGTTTAATTAACTCACCTGGCAAGACTCAATTTATTTCAATTTGTTGCTCGTTAAATTCTCGTGCTTTAACCTCTCCGGCAGCTTGGTTCGGCTATTCATGATGTTAGGAACATATCACACACCTGGATTCGAAAGTTATTCGTTAACTGAATAATATTCAAGAATTATCCTAAATAATATAAAAATATATATGGTAATGATTTATATAACTGCAAACGAAAAAACCGCGAAAACAGGTTGTCTTCTTTTGCCTAATATAGTTAACTCGATTACCCGAGATGAAGAGGTCCGAAGGAGATTCAGTACATAAAGAAACGTAAGTGGATCAGGATCATCTTAAAATTGTTCAGTTTTACCGCGAAAAAATGAATCTACAGCCTCTTCACAGCGCCCTTAGAAGCTTTAATGTACAGGACGGCGCCAGAATGTCGGGGGTTTATGAAATTTGCAGGAATAATGAGGTGAATTTGTTTTATCAGGTAGTAAAAGTCGGCCAAAGGGACTGCATGGGGCTACGTTCACACGGCGCAGGAAGAATTTTCAACCGATCAAAAATTCGTGCGGTCAGGTGTTTGGTTCACACCGGAACCAAGCTAACCCGTACAAAAACTTTGAACGGCTAGATGTTCAAAAATTGAATGCTAAAATCGAGGTCAAAATTTTAATCACGGCTTGTCGAAAATTAAACCGGCGCAATGTGAACACCATGACCGACAAAATTTTGTAGGACAAATACGACCAGAGTGGTGTGAGCGCCATAAAGGTGCATTTCAATGGATGCGTAGTAACTCAGCTGGGAGATATCATTTTGGATTTTCTAAGGAGTAACCTTATTTACGCATGAGTAAATGGTAAACCCTCTTCTGAAAAGTTAAAATTCAACCTGGTTTGTCAGTTTCGAGAGTGAGCAGAGCAAAAATATTGAGTGGTTCCGGTGCCATTTGAATGTAGCCTAGATCTTTAAAATGAACCAGGAGCCCGTGACTCTTGCTTTCAACTGGATGTCAACTCTAGTCTCAAAAGTTCTCGGCTCAGGTGTCACAATTGACAATATAGGTGGAAAAGGTTTGGAACGAGATAGATCCAAAATGGCAATTGAAAATTTCAAATACTATTACACTAAATTTCATGTCGTCGTTTGCAACTAAATATTAACAGTGTTGCTTATCTTAGAAGATCATCTACATTGGTGGAAATCCCTACTTCAGTAACATCCGATACTGTCTAAACGCTCATTTTAGCGGGAATGATGGACTTCCCATCGGCAGATATTTGAGTAGTCCAGGAAAACGACGGTGGAGAAATATCTCAGTGCGGTGGCTTACTTGTCTGAACCCACCTGAAATCGTGTATTATTTATTAGAAGATTATCAAATCAGGCACGGACGTTTACCAATTTACAATAATGCTCCTAACCCAGACGCGAGGGACTGGAACTCAGACTGAATACCTTCGTTGATGGAAGACCAAAGTTTATCAGTTTACTTAGATTTTTTAAAAGCTCTGTAGCTTAAAACTTTCATGCTCCTATCTATTAACCGGAGGAGATCGGTTACTGCCCAGTCTTGTTGTCTATGTTTTGTCTTTTACTGCATTTTACTAAGGAGATCTCCTATTTTTATTTTATTTTTTCAAAGAAAAGGCGCTAGAGAAAATCCCCAAAAAACACGTTAGTATCCTAAAAGTCATAGAATCTTTAAAGCTTCATTCGAAAGTTTGAACTTCAGGAGAAAGGGGATATAATGGTATTACTTAAGCGTTACTGATTTACAATGCTGATATGAAGAATACAATGAACACCAGTATCTTCACAGCAATAAATATTAACTGCTTACGACATTGTTTATTAAAGTCTTTATCTCACCGTGTGATTGCCAAGGTGGAGATGAGTTTAGAAAACCACCGGCTCCATGAAAAGACCAAACAGGCTTCTAGTAGAGATAATTATATCATCATGTCTTTGCGTCGGTTTTACAGAGTATAAGAATTTAATAATATTCTAAATTGGCTTCTTAAGTAGAGAGATTCATATCATTATGTATATTAGGATTGTATTAGGTCTCGCACCGCCCTTTTTTTACTTCTAAGTGTAGCTTCTCAAGTGGTGTAGGTTATGTTATGCGCCCTATACTACTCATAATGTGGACAGCATTCCAAAGTTTTATACCGCGAGATAATAATAATAATAATAATAATAATAATAATAATAATAATAATAATAATAATATCATTGATGTCCTTGGGGACTTGGGCTCAATATTGCCCGGACTTTTAAAGTTGTGACGTGAGAGACGATTGACTGTTATCGAATGCTTTTTTTTTTATCTTGTCTAAGGCAAAGTTTGGATTCGTTTCTCTTTTATGATAATACGAAGCGCAAATGGAGAACGATTGAATTGTAATTTTTTTAGGGTGTATACATCATCTAATCCCTTGACACCTACTTCAATAAGAATTTCAAATCCAGCATCCTTGATTGAATACTCCAGTTTAAAATCAACTTTCAATGAAATAAGCCGCTGTGTAATCTTTCTTTCTCGCAGGCTCAAAAGTAACGAGAATTCCCTTTTCGGGCGCCACTTTACGAACTTTTTCCTTCGTTACGTTGTATTAGCAACGGAGGAACTACCATAACTCTAGTTTCAGCCCATCATTATAGATATGAAGAAAATGTTAGCGTTCACCGGAGGAAAGTAGACGTTTGGACCTCCTCACAAGCGGAAGTGATGGATCGGTACGTACGGGTGAAGAAAATCGGCGAAGGGTCATTTGGAAAAGCGTTATTAGTGAAAAAGAAGAGCGATGGAAAACACTCAGTTGCTGGGCCAAGTAGAGAAATAAAGAGCGATCAGTCATAAATCATATTTGTGCGCTTTTTTAAATTGTTATTTCCTTTCCGTGCAGCTTTCCTGTGGTACAAAGAGGAGCATACAGCAAAAGAGATAGATACTCGTTCTTAATTGACTTTCAGTCTGGGTATTTTCCCAGTTATCTTTTTTTTTTTTTGTTAACTCAGCCTGAACGTTCTACTAAAAAAAGGTTCTTATAAAAACGAGTGTACTCCCTGACTAAATTGGACGTTCCAATTTGCACACTATACATTATCATCTATTTTTTTTATAGGAGTTAAAAGCTAAGCCGTGTTATGTTTTTGTAAGCCAAGGGGAAAGGCTCATCCTATTTGATTGACGTATATCGGTGATTCACTAGCAGTAGTGAGAGACGCGTAGACTCTTTCGCTTGGTGTCTGAAAAATTAATGGAGGAAAAAATTAGGTACAAAAGGAAATGTTAAAAATGAAGTGTAGTTTATGTAATAATAACAGATGAAGCAATAATAAAAAGCAGTTAAAGGGTAGACATATGTCAGCTAACGCCAAAGAAACACACCGGCCGGCTGTCATACCGCTACCCAGTTAGTATGCGGTGAATTATTCGCGACTTGCATTCAGACCGGCGGGATTTTTGAGGTACTCAAAACTTTGGAGTTGAATGTAATTTGGGTTCTGCCAATAACTTTAACAATATAACCTAATGACGGCATCATGCACCATATACATTATTGTCTCAATCAAACTCTACCTTAATGTTTAAAAGGCCGAGCACATTATTATGAACGGGTCTGAGGTTAAAAAGGGAGGGCTTCCGAAGCTCCCCCGCCCCCACATTACCGGCAGCAGGACCAGAAGTAAGAAAAAAAGCTCAGTTCGAGTAGGGTTAAATGCTATAACAATTAAATGAATGATGACCATGTCGTCTAACTCAGAAAAGATATAACGATAACCCTAAAAGACCCTTCGTCTTTATGCTGCGTATTGTCGTTTACGTTGTAAATTCTCGGCACAAGAAACTGGACTTACCATTGTACACTGACTCAACATGGTGTATTCGCAATCCGTCCGGCGAGGCTGTCGTGTGGTTGCTTCAAATTCATGTCTTCCATCTCCGTTTTCACCTGACATCCTGCTGGACTCTATGGTATACTGTGTTGCACTCAAAGAGCTGCCCTGATTTTCAAGCTGAATCCTGAACGTAAAATGCAGCATTTTAGTCCATGGAATTTCTCGATAATAAATCTTCTTAACAGAGTATAGTGAAACTATACAGATAAATTTGTTTGTAAACAATTTTTTCTCAAAATGACGACAGAGAGAGTGCAGTAAGCCCACTTTTATAAATCAACAACGCAATATGATTATTGACCAGTTCTTTGCCTACCTTTCGGCAACTTCACTACTTGAATCTACAGGAAAGAAAAAAAAAACAGGGATATCTGCATGGTATTCCGCAAAAGAGGAGCAAACATTGTGGTCAAAACCCCCCGGGGACCCCATAATATACAAGATATGAATTGATGCAAGATTTCAAGTTATTTCAAGAGTTAAACCGGTTATTCATAAACCGTTTTAACTGTAAATAGCTGTTGATAATAGTGTAGCCTTATAAACGAATTTCGGTGGTCTTAGTTTTTTTATTTTTATGTATATATTTTTTATGGCTTAATTCAGACCACTCATTTATTTAACCGTCAGACGTACAAGACAAGTTCATTGATGGTCAGTAGCTATGGTTACGAGATATGACGTCATAAGTAGAGGGTGGTCAAGCCATTTTTGGGTGAAAATACATATTTGTTCAACTTCTTCCAACAATAAAAGTAAATCTTGGCGCTAAAATCATGCAAAGTGCTTATTTATGTGTTATTTTTCATGTAAAGCACAAAATAATGTCATTTCTCGCGGTTTTAACCTGGGGTCAATTTAATAAAACTTTTACATCAAGTGTAATTTACAAGTGTAGCCATTGTTTTGAGCTACAACACTTGGAAATTACACTTGTAGAAGTCTTATTAAATTGACCCCTGATTTCTAATTCTTGGTAAAATCCAAGATGGCGACCATCGTTGCTAACGTCACAGGCTTCCAGCAGCGCCACCACCCATGAAATATACCTCTCATCTTGTTAAAAACATCAAAAGCTTTCCACTTAAAAGGTAAAATCGTTTCGAAATACTGCAAGATATCAAAAACTCCGGGCAGGGGTTCCATCCACCACCCCCACCCCCTTCCCCCCACCGTAGGGGTATGAATTTGCGTGTAAGTCCGAGAGTTAAGAGGTCTCCATCAAATCCAAAAGATAAATGTCTATCTTTGTCTTGGAAAAAAGACATTTTTTTAAGTCTTCTGACGCAATTAAGTGTACAACTGGAGCCTGAGTAGAGGGATTTAATGTAGGGCTGAGAAAAGATTTCGAGACCTTCAACTATGAATCTGGAATTCGGCGACTATTTACAAGTAAGGAGATATTAAGGTAATAAAAATTTAGGAAAAAAGTTCAGTTATGAAACACAACACATTGAGACTGTTTATTTCGAGATGGAAAAATGTGGTGGAGAGATGTCATTGTTTAGCTTAGCCTATAAACAGAATAAATGTTATGAGAAGAGCATTTGTACCTTTGGAACTATGCTGCCTTCTTCGCCTTAGCAAAACCAAAAGGGCAAATGTAAGTGCAATCAGTGCGATGAATAGAGCTGTTCCTAATGACGCTGCTACAATGACAAGCGTGGACATCGAGTCTTTTTTGGCAGTTTTTCGCTCACTCAAACTCGACGGACTGGCCAAAGTCGTAAAATCTGTCGAAAGAGAAGAACAGAATAGTCAATGTCTGAGTAGTTGGTTGGTTTCTACGGTTTATATTTACAGCATTAGACCTCATAATAGAAAACTGTGATCACCCCATGAGTGCGTCAGAGACTTGATTTAAGAGTTTCGTTCGGATTTTAGAGTTAAGGTTTGAGAGCAATGTACACTACCGACCTTCGTCGGCACATTGAAATGTTTTCAGATTAACTTAGGTGAATTGAATTATAGTAATTATTTGTTCTATTTATTTAGTTGTTTTATCTATGAAGTTGTTTATCTATCCATCCATCCATTCATCCATCTATCTATTTTGTTTTATTATTATAATTGTTATTTTTTTCCACGGGAGGCTTTTGCCAGGTAGTTGGAAGTAAGTGTTTAGGAATCTTGGACAGACATGCAACGAATTGAACGTATAAAAGATTCTAAGATATATATAACCGTGCAAACCTGAAGAAAAATAAGTAGGATCTGCTATGCTGAAACTTGTCCTTTCTTTCGTACTGGAAGCGGTTACTCGTGGTGTTACTATCGTTGTTACCGACGGATAATGACGCATACAAACCCCTTGACAGGCGTCTGGCGTTAAAAAAAAGACGGAAGAAAAAAGAAAGAAAGAAAGAGAGAGAGAGAGAAAGAAAAAAAGGAGGTCATTTGGTCAGTTACGCATTCCCATCGAGGAATGGATGGTATATGGAAATTGTGTTAGGCGTGGGGCGTGATTCTTGCAAATGTATTATTAAGTGACAGGACTGATACTGATTGTACTAAAAATGTCTGTCTGTCAAAAAGTCTGAAAATTGCTTTTAAACCTGAAAAGATTTATTGCGGACATATGCCCACCTGCTTCTATGAAGGTAATGCTTTGGGCACTGTATTCAGTGTGTATTGGGAAAGTGTGCACTATGAGGCGATTGTTTGGTGGTCACTCTCTATAAAGCAAATCATTGCAGTTAGTTCTGCATGCCCAAATTATTAACAAATGTCCATTGCCCAATTGCCAATGATCCATTGCCAAAGCAACTCTCAGTCGATCAGTCAGTCATATAGTCGGCAGGAACACAGACAGCCAGACAGACAGACAAGCAAACAAGACCCACATTTTATTTGATTAGTTAGACAGACAGTTTGTCATATAATTAAGTCTGTAGCGTCCACTCATAGCTACTTGAAACTGTACTTTAATCAGTTGTTCACTTGCTAGTTCGTTTCTAATCTGCACATAACCTGACATAACTTGTATTCGTTCCATTCACAAATTGCACGTGAAAGAGAAAGATTCGCTGAAATAACAACAACGCGACTATTACAAAGATGATATTGACCGAATAACCGAAAATACTGCATACTTACAAGTTATTGTGCCTTCTCAATGGAAAGGAAACTTGTCCTAACGAAACGACAGTATAACTCCATAACAAAACATGTGCTTTTTCGTGGGAAAGAGCGCCCGCGATACTTTGTGTGCGGTCACCGAAGACTACACTATATAACGTTTATTTTCTGTCTCTTACAAAGTCAGTCACCCTTCAGTAAGGTTAGCCAGTTTTTGTTGTTGTTGTTGTTGTTTTTTTGCTTAACAGTTACGCAATAAATCATCGATCAGACTATTGGCCCGTGCAGAAGCACTCAACCAGTAAATAAAGATAATGTTCTCTTTACCCCTACTCACCCGAGCCTGGTGGTGGGAAAGTTGACCTTTTACCTTATCATCACGTATCGCTTTTTTTTTAATGCATTACTTATAGATCAGCGAAGCTGACTCGAACGCAACAATCTAAAAATAAAAATAAAAATTATATTTACAGCTGTTTCCTCCTCGCATATCCACGCTCTTTTTATGTTGCCTTTGATGCCATCAAATTTCCCATAAGAACCTCTAGGCCATTCTTTAGCAATGAGAGCGTAGTAACTGTTTCTACTAGGTTCAGAATCCCGCCATTTCATTATAGTCAGCGGTTTACCGTTGACCCATGTCCAGTTACTAACTGTTCTATCCCAAAACAATCCTATGTGCCACTCATTTTTTCTTGTTGTCCGATTCTTGAGCTCGTTCGTGATAAACTGCCACTCTCTCTCTGTTTCTATGGCCACGAGATTTTTTTTGTTATATTTACAAGAAGCCCTTGCCGTGGGCCACGTCATTGGTCGATCACTTTCAAAAGTGTAACAAGAACAAGCTTTCTCGCCATCTGGCTTAACTGAAAGAAAAACAATGCAATTAATTAATTAATTAAGCCACGCAAAGCTCGATTGCGGGCTAACCTTACCTTGATTAGCTTTGATTCCTATTGAACCACCATGGATTAAAATCTCTATATGATGTGCTAAGATGGGTTATTATTTCCTGCGCTTTCTGTTTAAAAAGTTTGCCGGCAATGGAAGAAAATAGCAAGGACAATTCTCTAACATAATTGGAATTAAACTCAACCACCCAAGCGAAGCTTCTTTGTGAAAAGCAATGAAATTGAGTAGCGAGCGTAGAGTCGCTGCGAGTGTCGCTTATTTGCGAATGGCCTAAGGCTAGAGATAAAAAGCATTGGGTTGGTCTGATGGAACAGACAATACGAACAATATTATTTAATCAATTAATTAATTTACTTCATTAATTAATATTAATATTAATAATTAAAATTCATAATTAATACTAATAATTAACATTAATGTTAATTAATTAATTGATTTACTTACTTTTACTTTAGAGTGGTTAGGTTTCAATTTCAATTAACCAAGGAGAAAAAATGATCAGCTCTAATTTAAATGAAGAACACTTTTCTTATAATATTAATACTTAGAAATGATCTGATAGAGCATAGAGTGGAGACGAGTAAACGTTAACAAACTGTAAAATTGGGAATTAATATGAAGAGCTGTATGTATACTGTAGTTTGTAAAGTCTATAATAATGTGTAACCGGGGCGGATCCAGGATTTTTTTTAGGAAGAGGTGCACTCGTCTCTTGCTCTACTTCAACACCAATAAACCACATAGTTACCAGAATACCAGTTATATTAGTAAACCGCAGGTCATCTCAGGAGGCGGTGCGCACCCCCTGCACCCTCCCCCTAGATCCGCGCCTGTGTAAGCCACTTTGGTTTATGAAATCAATCATTTGAACTTTAATGAGAGGTCACTGCTAGAATTTCCTTCAGTAACTTGAATGTTTGAAGCTATAAATTTCAAGTTAATGGCAACTTGTTACGAACCTGAAGTGAGCTATGTTATAATTAAAAATAATTAGAAAGTTTTATCCCATTTGCTACAACCCAAGCAAACTCGTTTACACCTTGGAATTCACATTTGCTACTTGAGAAAACATGCTCAATTTTATGGGTTTGATGACACTTGCTAATCAAATCAAAGTCAGAATTTGATTACATTTGTTACCTGAGCGAAAAGGTTTACAATAGTAACAGTTTGATTAGATTTGCTGCCCAAGCAACTTTGTTCAAACCTTGGCTTTAAACCACATTTGCCGCTACAAGCAAAATTTTGTGTTTGATCAAATTTGCATACCCTAGAAAATTTGCTTAAAGTTTAGGTTTGCTAACATTTGCTTCCTGAGCAAACATGTTTAATACAAAGAGTTTGGTTACATTTGCTATGCAAAGCGATCTGGTTCAGTTATGAAAATTTGATCACTTATGATAACCCAAGCAAACATTGTTCAAATTACATACTTCGCTCACATTTGCAAAGGTGCGTAAACGTTCTAAAAATAACAGGTTTACATACTTTTACATCTAAAGCAAAAAATGTGCAAAACAACAGGTTTGCGCTAACATTTGCATAATGTGCAAATATAGTTCAAAGAAACATGTTTGCCTACTATACACATTTGAACCATTTGCAAATGACCCTCAAATCCATGGCTGCCCTTTATCTTTGGACCAAGAAGTAAATGTTATGGGGTGTTACTAAACAGAGTAACGAAGTAACGAGTAACGAGTAACGGAGTAACGAGAAAACGAGTAACGGGATAAAAATCCAAGAGGTTTAAAAGATAAATAAATAAATCCTGATGAAAGAAAAAACATAAAAATGGTTGTAATATCCTAATAATGATCTTTACCAATCTCGAAAAACAACGACGTCAACCCCCCACCCCTCCCTCCAGCAAAGTCGAAGGTAATTTCGCGCCGAAAAAGTCACCTTCCCCTATCCCTGAAAACAATAGGTAGTACAGGTTACACGAACCAATGAAATAAGAGGTTTGGATGGATGTAGGTCAAATGGTTATTTTCTCACACCTACGAGGAGACCGAGGAGCGACAACCATGCATGGAGGAAGGTGAGGTACACATTTTCTTTCTGATTGTCACAATTATTTTATTTCTTAGAAGAAAAAGCTCTGTCAGGTAAATCAAAATAATAGAACGTTGTTGGGCCCTTATTGCGGTTACCAACTAACCAATTAAAAGTACTCGATTGCCAAGGCTTAGGGCCTCCTTACATGGAGTGGGGGACCCCGGTCTAGTGGGGTTGGTTTCTTTTGTTTTCACGCTCCGGGGGACACAAAACAAAAGAAACCTACCCCACTAGGCCGGGGTCCTCCACTCCATGTAAACAGGGTCTTAGAAACAGTATGCTCCTTTATTACTCCCGGGGTTATTACCTTTCCTGCTCAACTTTCAATGTCTAGCTAATGTCTAGTCTTTTAACTCCTCTCGAAAATACGGGATTCGACTTAATACTACCTTCCAAAAGTTAATTATAGTGAACTTTTCTACCGGTTTAAAAGGAATTATAAATCATGTTTAAAAATAACCTCCCGATGTAAACAATCTGAAATTCGAATATTGACGGCAAATAGAGTGCAGAGCGAGACTAGTTTTGAGATCGATTTTCAATTAAAGTAAAGTAAAGAAACATTCAAATGGATTGGTTTGCTCGAAGTTACGTTTAACATCAATCAATGCAGACTACACCGAAACATTGTTACTGCCAGGGCATTAAGATCCACTTGGCTACTTAACATTTCAAAGTGGTAGCCAATTCTATAAGTCGAATAAGTCCTGAGTCCTCAGAAAAAAAAGATAAGCGAAACAAACAAGAAGAAATAGAACAAACAAGGAGAAAACGGCCGGTTTACTAGATGCTATTTTAGAGCTGAGATCCTCCAAATTGACAAGTTTTGAACCCAAATGATTCTAGCAGGTAATCAAAGTAAGCAAAGAGGACCCCTACACATCTACTTGGCGTTCGCCAGCAACAGAGTTTCCTAGTGAAATATGTGCCATTTTGCATGATTGTCATACAGACATTGGTGCTTGTATTAGCTGCAATTTCACGCCCTGATAACAAGCAATTACATGGACTCATTGTGACCCAAATTTTAATTTGTTAAGCCTGGGCTTAATGGATGGCAGGCAGTTACGCCTCTGTCACCGCTGAATTCTGTTAAGGGTTTCCGCTTCTGGTCACGCTTCGGCAAACTTTAAAAATAAATATTGGTGTGTTATATGAAACGCCTGAGCTAAGATAACAACAACTAATAGTATTTTGAAATCGTAGAAGAGCCCTCGTTTCCACTTCTGTGTTCTCCCACTTATGATCCCCTCGGGAAAGGAATGGTCGTGTGTTCTTCTAGACTTGCTTTGACGATCAATCTCTTATATTAGCACCTAAGAGCTGAAGTGGCACTTGCAGACGGTCTTTACAATCCTGCGACTACGAAGAGGGACCTGCATTTGGCATAAGAAGTACTTTCCTTAATCTTCTTACAAAATTTAATTAATCCATTGGTTATAACAATCGTTCGCACTGAAACCTTGAAACCTTGGGTAGTCCCATGCCTTGTCTAAAAAAGAATGCCTCGCAAAAACTTTCTTTTCTTCATGATCTCAATAAGCACAACGTATACCGCGGGATCAAACTATAAACCATACGGAAATCAATGTTACTGATGCAGATGGCGATGTTGGTACTTATGCTACTAGTGATCTGGGTACTACTCATTTCAGTTGTACATATTCAATGATTTGTGACAATTGTTCAGAAATTAGGCACTTTTAAAATAGTCTTCCTGATCCCGGGCTTTAGGAAATAACCTTTTAGGGTGAACGATAGACGGAACGTTTTGTTACTCTATCTGCTGGATAGGCATACTCAATTGCAAATAACAGCCTTAGCCAGGTGACTTTTTCGGCGCGAAAATACCTTCGACTTTGCTGGAGAGAGGGGTAGGGGGGTTGACGTCGTTGTTTTAAGCGCTTTTTTGGAATACACATATTTTTCGAGCTTGGTAAAGGTCATTATTAGGATATTACAGCCATTTTTTTATGTTTTTCTTTCATTAGGATTCATTTATTTATTTTTTTAACCTCTTGAATTTTTATCCCGTTACTCGTTTTCTCGTTACTCCGTTACTCGTTACTCGTTACTGCGTTACTCTGTTTAGTAACACCCAATGTTATGCAAATGTGGCATTTACCGTCTTTGCTACGGATAGCAAATCTAGTGCAATACCAGTCTTTGCTCTTGCGCAAATTTGAGCAAAATTGTGCAAATGTGGTACTTGCTACTGGCACATTTCCTGTAATTTGGCTACCCAGGCTAGTAAATCCATTTTTTCGTCCAGTAGGAAAAAGGAAAATTACATTAAAGTTGTTGAACTCAAAGTCATAAAAACTATTTTAACTTACCTGTCATTGGAGTTTTTGTTAGACCCAAGTTTGTAGCTGGTGCAGTTTTAGTAACAGTTGAACAGTTTGCTGTTTTCAGAACATCTGAAAAGGTATGACGAAACAAGAAAATGAAATAGGACGTAAGAATTAAAAATGCTTCGTTGAAATAATATAATATTAATTCTACAAAGACACTATATATGATATTAGTTTGTCCTTGGAACTCCTCAGTATTGTTCTGTTTTCAACGTTGTGTTTAAATCATGATATGTAGTGGTTTGCTATACTCCAATAATAATATACTCCAGTATCACTGATTTGTTATTTCAGATATCTTTTTCATCTTGGCAAAATATGACACAAAGTTGATAATAGAATAGAATGAAATAATTGTTTCTTATATTTAGACTATTTAAGTTGCGGTATAGAAATGCAAACTGTACCACAACGGCTGTCACGACACTTAATAAAACCATAACAGAGTATTTTAGCAATCAAAACCACATGGCATGGTACTCACGTTCACATATATAGCCATGCCTTTTAAAGAAACAGTGCAAATCATCGAACAAACCATAATTCTGTTCAAAATCTTTGTACATTATTGCACACTTTGTAACGTTTTGTTCATCCTCACTAGGTTGGCCTTCTGCCCAATAGGATTCATCCACTGTGCTGTTATTACTGATCCACCTCCATCTTCCGTGTTTGTCTTTGGTTAAACCAATATAGTATTCAGTTCCATTCTGTGGAAATTTGTTTACAGTGTCTTTCAGAAAATTCCACTCCTCGTTACTTTCAATAGACACAAGGTCACTTCGGTGAACTTTGCAGGCGTCTCTGCTCTTATCAAAATCAACTGACTTCTGAGATGCAGCATAAAATGTGTACCGAGAACAGCCGTAAAGAAGCGTCAGGTCTTGAGAGAAAAACAAATTATTTCACGTTAAAGTAATTGATATAACAATAAAACATTATCTTGAAAGATTTGTTCTTGTTTTTGTTTTTCATGATAACGATGTATTCTTCGGATGGATTTCACGTTCGGTAGGCTGTGGTATATCAATTATCAGTTCTATCATATCGTGTTTACGTCCATGTTACTTTTCTAATTACCGACCACAATTCTTTGTGTTTGTAAACTGGAATGTGTAGCACAGGTCCAGCTACATGTACTCCTTCGCGTGCGATGCGCCTTGACCCTAAAAACGGCTGCGAAGGAGAATAAAAGCTACGTGAGCTAATTGAGCTTCTCGTAATACTGATCGAGGGTATACGTTGTATCGGGGATCAATTACATGTTGGAATTGTACTTAATGATGGGGAAGACGATTTGAAGTTATTCGTTATGACGATGAGGTGAAATCGTTGAGAGAGGCCTGGTTGTTCTATCTGGGTGCCAGTGTACAAAACTATTGGGGACGAAAAAACGGCTTTTCTTTGTTTTTACAAAGAGTCAAAAAATAATCCCAAGTTGCACTGTAACTTAAAAGAGTCTTAAAAGATAGGAATTAATTGCTGCTGAAGTGAGAAGAAACGGAGTTGGAGCTCACCCAATGATTTGGCCATTTCGGGTCCATTTTACACAGAAACAGTAACGAAATTTACAGACAAGCTTCATGAACGTGAAGTGCGGGGCTCTTGGTTTGCTCACAAACTCTATTGCTTTTTAGTTTCGCTTGCCTAAGCAGCTAGCGACACTCATAGTCTGCAAGCCGTTTTTTTTCTTTGTATTTAGTTCACAAAACGACGGTTGTGGTCCCAGGCGTTCTTAGCGGAGACCGTGGAAACTGGGAATAAGAATCGTTGCCTGACCGAAGCTTAGGAGAGAAAGAAAGAAAGAAAGAAAGATTAGGTTTAGAGCTTTTCCAGAAAGGTTCTGTCCACGAATTCTGTCGCTTGAAAGCGTTGATTACTTTGGGACAAGTGAACACTTCGGTGGTCGAAAAAAAAAAAGACAAGAATCTTAATTAGGAAAATTAAAGACTAACTGGTCGGGTGTTGTAAACTTTCAATGTATGCAAATTAGTCTTGTGATGAGCATGCAGTTTATTTTCGGTGATGATTGAAATGACGCGCCATGTTCTTATCACGTTTTTCTATCTTTGTTGATGATGTAATTTCTCTCGAATCAAGGCCCTTGAATTTTCGGGTAACTATACACTAGCCTGCGTTACAGCCGGCCTACGCACACGTTTCAACCATTTGTATAGTCTGTCTGCGAATTAGTGCGCTAAAGCTCGTTCTAATATCCTGCAGAGTCGCAAGGACATATGTGACTGAGCGTTTCTGATAGGCGGGTTTCTTATGCGCCTCACGATTGGCCTAATTCTTACGTGTGCGTGACGGTTGGGCGCAGTGACATATCAAAATTCACAGAACGGAGTTGGCAAGGATCGACAAACAGTAAACAATGAAAGAGCAGTTCGAACTTTAAAGCCTACTTCTGAACAAAAAAAGCTTTGATAGAATCCCTTCAAGGCCAGAATTTGCTTGTAAAATTTGCCGACTGGTTTTCCAGCGTGTTCCAATCGCTGCAGATGCACTGCCACGTATTCTGCAATCTAGCCTACAGTTCTAGCGTCAAAACAAATTAGGAAATCATGATATTCACAGCCAAAAAAAATGCAGACATGTAGCTATTCAGGTCCAGGCATTTCGGAGAAAACCAAAGAAACTAAGGTTATTTAGACGCAATAAAAAAGCTTAAGGCTTAAAAAGGTAAAAGAAAATCATTTAATGGTAAACTGCTCATGTGATCAAATCCTATCAGAAAACATCTGCAGAAATATAAACCACGAGAACTAATTACTCACTATGCCGCACGGAACAGACCGGCTTTATAACCTCTAAGTGTGAGACTCAAAGCGGCAAAACAAAATTTGCTCAGTGAAAGTGTAGAATACTCCATGCACTACGTAAACTACGCAGAAAGAGAGCAAGAAAAACCTCTGTTGTTCAAGCCGACTCTAAAGTCACGTTTCACACTATCACGAGCTCAATCTCTCTTGTCACGAGCTATTAGTCGTGTTTGGCTTGTCAACACTTAATTCAAATCGGACTAATCACAATGCAAACTGCGTAAGAAACTAGCCAATCAAAAACGACGAGATATGTCGTTGCGACTCTGCGGGATTCGAACACGATATTGTGCACTAATTCGCAGACGCTCTATATACAGAAGGTTTAGAGCATTAGAGCATGGATAATAGAAAGACCAGTCTTTCTATTATCCATGTTTAGAGCGTCTGCGACGCTTGACTACGAGCAGTCTCGCGCGCGCGTGTACTCCTCTTACTAAATCTGAAGAAAGAGAGAGACTGTTCGCAGTCTACTACGACGTAGGCAACTATACACGTGTATAGCCTGCGACTGCAGACCTAATTCCGGTCGTCGCTAACACGCGTACTAAATCAATTCAGAAACATTCCGTCTAATACGACATAAAAAGTAAATATCCTGAAATACTCGACCGTCGATAAAATAAAGTAGGAGGTGAGAGACCTTTAGCGAGTAAATCCTGTATCGTGTAGAATTAATCACCTCCTTATTTCTTATCTAGTCTCCAAGCAAGCGAGATGAGACCCGATTTTAAGAGCGTTCTTGTTTGATTTAATTCATTTCTTGCTGTCGCCGTTCCAGTAAGGTTTTGAATGTCTGAATAATCTGTTAAAAAAGAATACACCGCCAACGACGATTAAGAACCCTATTTATACCAAACTTACTGCAAATTATATACTCCTGCGTCACTATAACCGAACTAAGAGCTGCTTTGACTTGATTTGTGCGTGTTAAGCTTTTAATAACCACGTCAGAGTAACAAAAGCTTTTATGGCAGAAAATTACAGCAACGTGTGTTAGGAGTGAGGAGCTAAATTTTGAAATTATTTGAATTCTGTAGACTCCATAATTTTGGGGCCTGATATCGATAACCAAAAGACATAAGCAGATTTTGGTATTGTGGAATTGTTTTAGTTATACTGAAATATTAATTTTCACCACAGCTATGAAGATTTAATCTCACGTATCTTTCGTCCGGTGACCAAGGCCTAGCAAAAGGTATTACAAAATGAAATAAAGCTGCGTAAATATTCTGAAAAAAGAAAGCTAATAGTAATTATAAAATAAGAACATAAAAGGCTGTCTTACTCATGATACGAGCACTGCCCGGCACTTGTAGACAAAAGACTGTAAATATAAACCCTGAGATCGAGGACAAACGTTCTTTCGCCATAAGTCAACATCGAAAGTAAAATAGCCACGCTACCAAGGTGTCCGTCTCAATATTTTAAGGTAGTGCCTCAGCTCTTGACATTAATGTTGTTTACTCAGACCTGACATGTCACGCAAAGCCGTTTTTCAGGGCACGTAACCTTGGGTTCATGCAATTTCAGCGCTGAAACCATGAAGGAAGTTTTACAATTGTCGGAGCTAAAGAGAACCATATCCACAGTCTAGTAAAACCAAAAAGTTATTTTGAACTCAATCTAATCTTAAAGCAAACCAGGACGTTGATGCCAAAAAAGAAAAAAGGAAACTGTTTTCAATTGGCTCCTCCTATAATATGGTGCTGAAGTTAGTCTTGTGACATTTGTTAGAAGCGCTATTTTCCCATAACCATCGGTGACAAAGCAAGAAAAGAAGGCGGTCGACAAGCACACACGGACGGAAGCTAGTGCTTTTTCAGTATTTGCCATTATTCCTATAGTAGACTTTGAAATAAAAAATGACCAAGTAAGCAAGCCTTGTAAGTACCTTCGTCGATAGATAGATCTTAGCCAATAATTTATGGAACACATTTGACGCGAAAGAGCTAAAGGAAATACTTCAATACCTAACGCGATTCCCAAGGTATTATTATACACAAATAGGGTTAGTCTGCTGGTACTTGCTTTTCGCGGAATTAGAAATTCAAGGTGGTGAGGTGATGGCTAGTGAAAAAGTGCGTCTTTCCATTGTTAACTCTCTGCGCGCTTCTTTAGTTCTTACTTCCTTTCCTTTCCAGGCCAGTCGCCCAAAGTAGACTGTACAGAAGAGAGATAGGTTATGATGTTCTTAATATGCTCTTAAATTCTCATTTATCTCTGCCTAAACGGTCAAAAAGGGTCCTTATTAAAAATATAGGTAATTCTACCAAATTGCACCGTATAAATTGCATACAATAAATTCATTTCTTGTTGAAACGTTAACAAAAGCTCAACAATGGTTATTATTTATTTATTCATTCCAATAGGGTTAAAAGCGATCTAAGCCCCAAAACATCAGTTGTTGTGAAAACCAGGATGAAATCCTTGATTGACATATATCCGTGATTGATTGCAGGGTCTACTGTGGTTACTATTTACTGATTCACAAGCTGTAAGGGACGAGTAGACTCTTTCACTTTGTGTCTGGAATAAATGAAAGAAAGAATTAGTTAGAAAAGGAAACTAAAAGAATAAATAATTACCAGATTAATAGTCATGCTGTCAGACGCCAGCCCCGAAGCTCAACGTTCGTCTCTATAAGCTTAAATACTGTAACCATTTCAAAATGATTAAAAAGTATATAGTGTAACTGAGAAAAGATACAATGATAAGTAACCCTAGGAGCGTCCTCTTCTTCTTCTTTAAATCACAGTTATTCAAGGCAGCGTTCACAATTGCTGCCAGCATGGTACTCGTTGAGGATAAATGTGAAACTTTTTTTCAAGTACCCGGGCCAAAATTCGGGCACGGTGCCCGTTCCCGAGTGCATACTGTACTCTGGCACTAATTAAGTGGGCACCAAGTCCCTGTATAAACGTCGTTTTTGATGGCTCCAGGGTTATCCACTGTTTTTACTCCCATGCTAAGCTTAAGTTTCAAAATGGCGTCTAACAGAGCGAAATGGAGTAAAATTGCACTGTTACATATCGGGTACTCAAGGTGTGAACACAGCACTATTTTGTGCCAATACCCAGGCACTGGTTGTAGGGCATCAAATATCGACACCCTCTAAGTTGTAAATCCTTCACATAAGAAGTTGGACTTACCATTGTGCACTGATTCAACATTGTGTATCCACAATCCGTCCTGCGAGGATGTTGTGTTGTGTCGAGGTCGAGTCTTCTATCTCCGTTTTCATCTGACATCCCACTGAGTTGTATGGCCTCTGCACTTTGTGCTGGATTCAAAGAACTGCTCTGATTTTCAAGCTGAATCCTGGATAAAAATGCAGCATTTTATAGCATGAATTCCTTGATAATTAATTTTATTTACAGAGTTTGGGGGAACTATACAGGCAAGTAAAAATCTTTCTTAACAATGACATGGCAATAAAAATGAAGATAGTGCAATGCGTTCATTGTGCAGTCCCTTGCCTACCTTTCAGAACCTTCACCTCTTGCATATACATAAAAGTAGCAAACAGAAATAATTATAAACAACGTGCTAAACTTGATGATACGTTCTCTTTAAGTAACGATGAATAGGATAGTAACTGTAGCGAAGTTCTTTACCTGTATTGGGACATTTTTATCTCAATTTTGACAGGAACGCACTTATATTAATTTCTGTTTTACAGTTATTCTGAGTTTACGTGAGTATTAAAAGTTCTCTCTCATAACCAAACTGCAAACTTATCTTTGTCTTTCTTGCCTTTTCTTTGTAAATTGTCAACAGCACCTATTTAATTATCAAATTGTAACTTGATATAAATTTTGAATTTAACTGAATTATGCTTTTCCTTAATTATTCCACGAACTTGCCTCTAGGTCCGTCTCTGCTCTAAGTTACGCGCCGTAACTTTATAACTAAGATTGCAATAAATCCAAATGCCATAACAAGTACTGCTCCTTCGATAAAGACTGCCATTACCCATGACACTGAATCAGTTTCGTTACCACATCTTCTATCATCAACAGACGTAGATGGTACTGTATGAATTTTGTTACGATCTGTAGAGAAAGAAACAAAACTTGAAAACAAAACAAGCTCTCTAACTATTTAGAGAAAAAACAATATATGAATTAAATGAAAGGAGACAGAAAGGCGGAGGACAGACGGTTGTTTGTTTGTTTGTTTGACTTGATACATCCAGGTTCTTCTTTGCAGATGAACTTGTCGCTGTGCTTATACTATTCTGCGTTATGAGTAGATGGTGTTGTCTGAGCATAATAGTGCATACAAGAATCTTAAAAGGCTTTTAATAAAATATTATCAACGTCTTCGTAATGTGTTTAACGTGGAGTAGTGGTAATGAAACGGCCTGGTGTGCCGAAAGTCCCGAGTTCGAGTTTCTCTCTTTAATTTCTTTCTTTTTCCTTACGTATAGTCTTTTTTTAGTTATATAGTTCTTTTTTAAAATTAAGTTTTTTTAAATTTATAAATTTTCTTCCCTGTTGCTTTATTTGTCCTATTATTTCCCTTTCAACTTCTTGCCGTTCTCCAGAAGTCCTTCGCAAGGATTCTGCGATTCAGGTATTTCTAGTAGTATATTACTGTTGTACTCCGTAACCGGAAAGACCTTGAACTGTTCGATCTGACGTTCTTACTTTTGGGTACCTGTTCTTCTGAGCCCACAATCTCAGTCAGTGACTTTTCAGTGACCGTATGTAAAGAATCTAGCTTGTTGCAGTTTACCGCCTTGTTTTCTTGTATCCTTGTTAGTAAGAGATTAGCTGATTAAAGCCTTAAGTTAAAAGGGCAATCGTCTTCTTTACATAAAAAAAAATAATAATAATCAGCTATCTGGAAACTGATCCGAACAGCAAAAGAATGACTTCATTGGAAACGATTAACCTTCGATAACTTTGTGGCGGCAGTCTTACCACGAGAGGGTCTCGACAAGCTTGAGGTATTGGCGAATTTCGTGTCTCCCGCGATCTTTCAAATATGAAGCAGTCGTTGAAATATTACAAGCTCTTTTTGTGAAGCGAAGAAAAGAGATATCTACCCGTCATATTCTTGACACACGGTACGGGCAGCCTCATTTGAACACTTGACGATTCGGCTCCAAGCTCTCTCTTTGGAAACTCTCCACAAGGACTGTTATTCCCAAAGCGTCACAGCTGCACAAAATATCGCGAAGAGAGTACATGGGACGCTGTTATTACTGGCTTACAGTCTCATTTAATCCACCAGAGATTATTGGAGAGATTTGAAGACCATGCTCGAAGCTCTCAGATCTGAACCGTATACAGTTCCTTCACCATCGGCGAACGCAGCATTCCATCGCACCCCTGCCCTCGCGGCAGAGCAGGACCAGCCAGATCCCAACACGTTAGCTGCAATAGACGTCTGAAGTCTCTAGTTGCTTCTGCTGTGGAAACAATAAGCACCCCCGTTTGAAGTGTCCAGCTCGTCATGTAATTTGCTCAAAGTATCAGACGAGAGGCCAGTAGAAGGGTAGATAGATAGATAGATAGATAGATAGATAGATAGATAGATAGATAGATAGATAGATAGATAGATAGATAGATAGATAGATAGTTAGATAGATAGATAGATAGATAATCTTTATTTGTCCACGGTACAAAATTCGTAAGCTTTAAAAATGCCTAATACTAATATAATAAAAATATTTAAATAAAAAAGCTGCTTTCCACGAATGCCGTGCCTTACAGTTCTTTGAGTAGTCGTTTAAATTGCCCAAGGGACTCTGCTTCCCTTAAGTTACAAGGAAGACTGTTCCAGAGAATGGCGCCACTATAGCTGAAGCTGTTTTTGTAATAGTTTGTGCGCGGTAATGGAACATTGAGTTTATTTTCAGAGTCCCTTAGGTTATATGCGACTTCTCGTCTTTCAAATTTAGAACTAAGATAGTTTGGAGCTAACCCGTGCAGAGACCTGTAAACCATCGTAGCTCTTTGAAATTGTTGCTGGCAAGCTAGGTTTTTCCACCCTAGAAGTTTGAAAAGGTGACCAGCATCTACGTCATAGCTTGAGTAGGTCAAAACACGGGCTGCTCTGTTTTGTAGCTTTTGAACCTTATTCCGTAAGGTTATCCCACAGTTTCCCCAAACAATGTTGCAATAATCAAAGTGTGGCTGTATTAAAGCTTGATATATTAGTTGTAAGGTCGCCTGAGGGACAAGGTGCCTTATTCGTTTTATGGCCCCAATACCAGAAGCGACTTTCTTTGTTACTTTCTCGATATGGCCACTCCAATCAAGTCTGTCATCGATGGTCACTCCAAGTGATTTTGCAGTAGTGACCTGGCTAAATTCAAAATCATTAATTGCAAATGTCGGGGACTCTGTGAGAGTACTTAGCCTCTGCCTAGATCCGATAAGCATAAATTCGGTTTTAGTCATATTTAGAGTAAGTTTGTTTGCTCTCAGCCAATTGTGAACATTTTCTAAATCTTGATTTAGATGCAACTGAATATTGTCTGCATTATCACCTGCGTACGTAAGGTGGGTGTCATCAGCGTACATCCTCGGCTCACAATTTGAAAGACAGTTTGGAAGATCGTTGATGTATAACAGAAATAATAA
Source organism: Porites lobata (assembly GCA_942486035.1). Classification (NCBI taxonomy): domain Eukaryota; kingdom Metazoa; phylum Cnidaria; class Anthozoa; order Scleractinia; family Poritidae; genus Porites; species Porites lobata. Next base: position 6,243,627 of record CALNXK010000007.1, on the reverse strand, counting down.
TGGACCTAAAATCGTCTCCTGGGGAACACCACAACTTAATAAACAGCTTTGAGAGAGCGATCCGTTGATGAAGCACATTTGAGTACGATTCTCTAAATACGACTTAAACCATTGGTGCGCGTTACCATATATGCCGTAATTGCTTAATTTTGATAAAAGGATCTCATGGTCAACTGTGTCGAAGGCCTTTTTGAGATCTAAGAAAACAACGGCGTTGATTTTACCGCGGTCAATATTGTACGCCCAAGTGTCCGTGGCCTCAAGGAGAGCCGTGACGGTTGAGTGAATAGCGCGAAAGCCTGATTGATATTTACAGATTATATTGTGCTCTTCTAGGTAGGCATATAATTGATCATAGACGATTCTTTCAAAGACCTTGGCCATAACTGAGATCACCGAAATTGGACGATAATTGTTTAAGTCGTCCCGATCGCCTTGTTTAAAAAGTGGGGTGACCTTTGCGCATTTCCAGTCATCCGGAAATATGCCTTGACTTATTGACTGGTTAAAAATATCACGGATAGAAATGCAAATGAGATCTGCACATTCCCGAATGAGCCTAGCAGATATCTTGTCAAGGCCAGCTGCCTTTGACTTATTTAGACGATTCAAAAGTGAGAGAACTTTATTTTCACTGGTCGGATGGAGCTGAAACCGTTTATCTGTGCCAGTGAGGTACTTTTGATAACCATCACTATTTGAGGAATCAATATTGCTAGCAAGTTCTGGACCGATAGTAGCAAAGTGATTATTAAATTGGTTCGACAGCACAGTTGGATTTGTTATTGATACTCCATTTACTTTCCGAGATGTCACCGATTTTTTCCCAGATTTTCGCGAAGTAAGTTCATTGATGGTCTGCCTGGTCTTTTTAGAATCGCCCGTATGCTTGTTAAAACTATTTTGATAATAGGCTTGCTTGACTAATCTGATTTCGCTATTTACTATATTGCGTTGTTTTTTAAAAAGTGACCAGTCATTTGAATCATTCGATTTACTTGCTTTAATCTTTAGAATATCCCGATCATGCATTCGTTTCTTAAGCTGAGATGTAATCCATGGGGAACTACGCGTGCGAACACGCATTGTCCTCAAGGGAGCATGCTTGTTAACAATAGATAGAAACGAGCATTTCCATTGTAGCCACATTTGATTGGGATCAGTTGAATTGTATATGTGATCCCAACAATGAGATGCAATATCATTCCGAAAATTTATTCGATTAAATTTTCGAAAGTTTCTGTAGGTTATAGCATTGTGCCCACCAGACATTCCATTCACGGATAATTTTCGATAGGCAAAAACTATGCTATGATCGCTAATACTGATATGACGAACCCCCGAACACACAACTTTATCTGGACAATTAGTATAGATTACATCAATCAAAGTTGCAGAAGTCGGAGTTATTCTGGTTGGTTCAGTGATAAGTTGCTGTAGACCATAAATATCAGTGATACTCATTAATTTGCATGTATTATTGTCATATCGAGTAGCAATCACGTCGCAGTTAAGGTCTCCCATTAGAAAATATTCAATATTTTCGGAATCGAGTTTCCCAATTAAAGTTTTGAAAGGTGAAAAAATACCAACAGGAGAATCAGGTGGTCTATACCACGTGGCAACAACAAACGGTTTAGATCTAGGTTTTTGAATTTCCAGACATAGATTTTCAAGATTGTCCATGTTTAAATCATTTCGTATGGTAAAATTTATTGAACTTTTCACATAGAAACACACTCCTCCTCCACCGTTTGTAATTCTATCACGTCGAATTATATCATAGCCAGAGATGTTGACCTCATTGTCGCTAATAGTTTCATTGAGCTTAGTTTCATTAATCGATAAAATATCTATTTCGTTATGCGCTAGAAGAATTCTAAGTTGATCAATGTGTGTGATTAATTTATTGATATTTAAAGAGGCTAATTTAAAACCTCGTTGAGATGGCAACACTGAGGTAGGCTCATGAGATTCCTCAGTATTGCGTTTTGTACATTGAATAGGCACGGCATCGGTGAATAGCGCATCATTTCAACCTAAACTCATCTGAAAGTTCTTAAAAAACTGTTGATTACCTTTAATATTAAGATGTAGTCCGCCCTTGTTAAGTTCCTTTTCGGAGATGTTTTGATGCTGGATAAATTTCCATCCATTTTGCCGGCAGTAAACAAACCAAGTCAACAAATGTAAATTTTCTGGGACGGCCTGGGCGCCCCTCGCTACAGTACCTGTAGGGACTCCAACATCTCTTTCAAAGTCATCAGGAACTGTTGATATTGAAGGAATACAAGTCACGGCTCTATTCGACAGTAGTAATAGCGAGAGTCTTATCTGTCCTAGGTACCAGGGTTTCAAGCTGTCTGTTCTGCCTGAACTTTGCCCTGACCTCATCCTGGGAATTGATTTCCAATGGCAGCATTCAAGCGTCGTCTTCCATTATGGTGGCTCCGAACCACCCCTGTCTGTCGATGGGCTTAGTACACTGAAAGTAGATCCCCCTGAACTGTTTGTAAACCCGACCGCGGATTGCCATAAAATTGCTAGTAAGTCTCGGAGATACAGTGAAGAAGATCAGTTCTGGCGAAGTGAAAAGATTGCTAAGAGAAGGCATAAGAGAACCAAGTCGCTCACCATGGCGGGCACAGGTCGTAGTAATTACGGATGAAAACCACAAGAAGAGGCTACAATCCCGGACAAAACTACTTGAAAAAGTTTTCCCCATCATGTCCACTTTCCTACGTAACAAAACCATTTCCAAAACGACACCTTTGCGGGAAGAAAACCCCTTCCCCCGATTCAATGTTGCTTCCCAAAAACGCCCAGGGATCAGGCTTTCTTTTGAATACACAATAACATTGCTTTCGGGGGAAGGGGGAGAGGGAAGAACCGGTACAGCTACGATTTTTAGAAAAATGTTGCCCAAATATACAATTTTCTCAACAGTTTTGTCCAAGATTGTAGCTATTGATTACTCACAGACCATAAGACAAGCCCTATACAACCTTGATTGAAGCTCGGAACAACCTCATAAGTTCACTCGCCTCAGTCCTTTGGCGTCACAAATGGTGTATTTTGTTTTCAGAGAAAGATGGTGAAGTTTGTAGAGGAAAATGATCTCGAGGCTACCTTTCTTTACCTTGACAACATCACTATTTGTGGAAAGGACCAGAAGGAAAATGGTGTAAACTTGGAACATTTTCTTGAAGATTCCAAACGCAAGAACATTTGCTACAACACTGACAAGTGTATTTCCCCACCTGGCGCCTCCCTATCTTTGGATATGTCATCGAGGATGGAGTACCATTTACCCGCTCCTGATCGACTACGACCGTTACGTGAGCTTCCTTTTCCACACGACTCAACGTCCGTGGATTCCAAAATTCTCAGATCGGATCAGGCCTATTGCTGGATGCAAATCTTTCCCACTGACTCAGCAAGCCATTGGAGCGTTTGAAAGTCTTAAGAAGATGCCGTAGTCACCGCAGTCGACGAGAGTATTCCATTTGAAGTTGAAACAGATGCATCAGAAGCAGCGCTAGCAGCAACGCTCAACCAGAATGGAAGACCCGTGGCGTTCTTCTCGCGAACCCTCTGAGGAAGTGAGCTAAAGCACGCGTCCATAGAGAAAGAAGCTTAGGCCATAATAGAGGCTGTAAGGCACTCTAGACACTTCTTGACTGGAAGGCACTTTATTCTAAAAACTGATCAGAAATAAGTGTCCTATATGTTTGACAAGCATCACAGAAGAAATTAAGATAAAGAATGAATAATTTTTGCACTGGAGACTTGAACTCTATTGCTATAGTGGTGCGTTGCGTTGTTGGCTTACTCGTTGACTCTGCAAGGAAAATTGCACTGTTAGACGGGTCAAGCCTGAGAAAAGCAAGTACCCGCCTTGACGTTATGAGCGATGTATAACCTGAAAAAATAATTCAGAAACTACGGCGGAGAAACTTTTTACTTGTTACTGGCTCAAAGAACAGAATTTAAAGTAATGATCTATTTATTCAGAATAAAACTGAGTACAAAGTATCGACATGAGTAGAAAAAACGTTAGGAACAACTTATTTTAGCTGTCGTTGAAGTTTTTGTCAGAGTCTTTGTAAATGGCGCAGTTGTAGTGTCAGTTGAACATTTTGCTGATTTCAGAACACCTGAAAAGGGTATGGCGAAACGAGGGCATGAATACATGTACAGGGCGTAGAAATAAAGGAATACTTCGAGTGAATAGAAAGTATTAAGTATTCTAGAAGGCATATTACTTTTTCCATTGTGCTTTCGTCGTTTTTAGCTTCATAACCAATAGCTGTTGTATTTCCATGCATTGTTGAACTGTGATATACCTTATAGTTTAATTTGTCATCGTGGCAAAATACATTTACACCAAATTGATAATAAAATACAATGAAATAATTGTTTCTTGTGCTTTATACAATTAATTTGTCGTATAGGAAAAGCACCAACTGTATAACAACACTTTAATGACAGAGTTGTTTCTGAGCCATACCATAGTTTGTTAGTATATATTCAACACATGACATGATACTCACTTTCACATATATACCCATGCCTTTGCTCTGTACAAGGCAAATCATCTAACAAACCATAGTTTTTGTTATAATCCTTGTACATTGCGGCACACCTCTCTTTATTTTTATTTTGGGGTTCGTTTGGTGCCCAATAGGTTTCATTCACTGTGCTGTTATTTTTTTTTTTTTATTATTATTTTTTTTAATAACATTTATTTGGTTACAACACTTCTAATGACAATACTTACATTTACATGGACGAAAAATAAAAACAAGGTACAAGAGATAAAGGAAAAATACGATGTTACAGCATTTGCAACTAATTAAGCCTAAAAAACAATTTTACAAAATTGACTACTATTTGCAAAATTGCAAAATAAAACACGATACAACAAAAACATAAGGAGTCTGTCCTACCAACTAAAAGGTGATTTGCATTTGCATTTGTTTCTGCATCACTTTTAACTTTTGGAACTTTTGGAATTATTTAATAACAGCAAGTTTATTTGTCCGAGGGGCAAAGTTTAAGAGGGCTCCATTTGTTTTTGAAGGAGGACATATTGTTATTATTACAGGCAATCTCTTTTTCAATTTCCAAGGAGTTCATAACGGTTTGTATATAAACCTGTAGCGCAGGGTTGCAGTTATTTAACTTACATGTGTAAATATATCGTTTGGCGATAAGGAAAAGATGATGTAGTAATAAATCAGAGATATTATCAATTAGTCCAAGACAGATAAGAGGAGAGAAGGCAGTGGATTTGTTTAAGGTGGTGTTTTGAGTTATCCATTGATAAATGTCTTTCCAGAATTTTTGAGTGTAACTGCAATACCAGAACAAGTGGGCAAGGGTTTCAGTAAATTCCCCGCAGAAAGAACAGGAGTCTGCTTGTTTTAGGCCGATTTTAAAGAGGAAGTCGTTTGTTGCTATTCGTCTGTGGAGGAACATGAATTGGAACACTCGTAACTTTGTTTCTGTTGTACACAGAAAGGGGAGGCGGTATGTATTCTCCCAGTTCACACTCGCATTTCCTATTATATTTTCCTTAGACAGCCATTTTCCCTGGCTTTTAAGAGGGGTGGTGGCCTTTTTTTCGATAATTGATTTGTAAACAGTTTTACAGGCTTTTTCTGAGGCTAATAATGTTTGCCCAAAGGTCTTGGTTTTGGGTCCTCTAAAAAAAAGCTTCCATTTCCCTGTATCTTGATCATCTAAATAGCTTTTCACCCATTTCATTTTTAGGGCCTGGTTAAAACTAGCAACATCGATCATCTTTAGCCCCCCTTTACTGTAATCGTTGATCAATTCTGTTCTTTTTATTTTGTCCCCTTTATTGTCCCAAAGTAGCCTGCGTCGCAGGCGCTTGGAAGTAGCGGGCGAAAGAGAAAGCGGGCGCGCGCGAGGGAGACACGCAAGGGGTGAGGGAGCGCCTGCACGGAAGGCCCCCGAAAATCGTTTCAACTCGCACTCTGTGAGTGCGGATATTTCCAATTGGTCGAGAGGCTCCCGAGGGAAAAATTAACCGCGCGGGGCTAGAAAACTGTCAGTCAATAGTACATGGACAACGTAGTGAAGATCTTGCATTACACCACTGGGTCCTGAAACCACTAAATTGTATACAATCGAAGTTCAGGTCTCGGAGGTCACTTCAATCTGGTTTAATGGGACTATGTGGCTGTAATCTCAAAGAAAAGTTGGAGTGTTCAAACGGTATTCACGATGGAAAGAATTGACATCAGATACGCATTAGCAGAAGTGGCGAGAGACAAAAGATTTGCCGAATCGTTGCAATGAAGATCAGAGGAAATATTCTTTGCTCAGGAGAACTTGGCGGCTTGTGTTGTCGATGGAACGTATACCATCAAAACTTGGACATGATTGATGAAATGAAACACTTGCCAGGGGCATGAATTTGAAAAAAACATTTCACTATTGTATTATTCGCCGTTCGGAGGCGACCTGAGGTCTGTTGTTTATGTCTCATTACTGCAGTAGAAAACATGCATGTCGCTACAGTTTGTGTTCTGAGGTTTAGGTCCGCTTAGTAAGACATGTCTGCTCCAAAAACGGCTGCCAGTTAGCGCAGTAAAAGCAATATGGTCATTTTCCACGTACGCTGTGATCGTTGGTGTCCGACCAGAACGATATTTTTATTTTTTATAATACACAGCATGCATTCTTTAAAAGATACGCAGTTTTGACTTTGTTATTTCCTATTTATTGTGCCCATGTTAAAAAACGATTTAAAGCTGTCTGTTAACCATCAGTTTATTGCTCCATCGCTCTATAATCATATAACCCAGCTGATCTTTATAACAGATATATTTAGACCGAAGATAAAATGTACAACGCTTTTGGCGGCTTGCTTTGTTTGTGCGAGGTCAGTCGTTTTCTGTCAAACTTTTGACAGATCACGCAACGGCTGCCAAGTAATTAGAGACGGGGCGGGAAACGATATTCGGGGGCCTTCCGTGCAGGCGCTTCCTCTCCCCTCGCGTGTCTCCTTCTCGCGCGCCCTTTTTTTCTTGTGCCCACTACTTCCAAGCGCCTGCTACGCAGGCTATCCCAAAGAAAATCGTATAACAGAGCGTTAATTTCCTTTATGACCCCTTTCGGTGTCGGAAGGGAGGATAAAACGTAAACAATCTGAGATACTGCTAGAACTTTTAGAATGGCAATTTTACCCATAAGTGTGAGTCTTCTGGCCGACCAGCTCCCGAGGATTTTTTTAATCTTTTCGATTTTCTCAGTGAAATTATTGTCAATATTGGCTGGCCTCGATGTCGAGAACCAAACTCCTAAGGCGTAGACCTTTCCCTCTGCCCAAAAGATAGGTTTACTCGAAGGAATAACGGCATTAGTATTCTTGTGTGAACCTATCCAGAGGGCTTCAGTTTTCTCATAGTTTGCTTTCAAACCTGATACATTTGCAAATATGTCTAGTACGTATAATGTTCTCGAAAAAGAGCGTTCTGAGCCATCTAAGATCATTGTTGTGTCATCTGCATATTGGGACAGTTTACAATCTGAGTTACCCAATTTGATACCGCGAATTTCTGTATCCCTTCTCACTGCGTTACCCAAGATTTCAGCACCTAAGATAAATAAATAGGGCGACAGTGGGCACCCCTGTCTTACTCCACGATGTAAAGAAAAGAAGTCGGATGCCCATCCATTGTTAAGGACACAGCTACTTATGTTCGTATAAAAAAGTTTAACCCAGCTTACCAAGGATGTTCCAAAGTTAAAGTGTCTTAGTGTTTTCTCTATAAAAGACCACTCTATACAATCGAAGGCTTTTTCAAAATCTACAAATAACAACAGGCCCGGGATTTGTTCCATATTTGTGTGGTTAATAATGCTCTCAATAAGTCTGATATTTTCTCCTATAAATCTGTTTTTCAAAAAACCGGTTTGATCATTATTTATTATGTTCGGCAAAAATTTCTTCATGCGGTTTGCTATGGATTTAGCTGCAATCTTGTAGTCGCAATTGAGAAGAGTTATAGGTCTCCAGTTCTTTAAAAAAGGTTAGCCGGTTTGTTCTTTTTTGGTAAAAGAGTAATTAGACCTCTTCTTTGAGAAATTGATAAACGTCGTTTTCATATGCACCATTTAGTGCATTAAGTAAGTAGCCTTCAATGTCTTCCCAGAAAACCTTATAAAATTCGGCTGGAAGGCCATCAGTCCCAGGAGTTTTGTCCGATGCCATAGTTTTTAGACTATTTAGGCATTCCTCTTTTGTTAAGGGCCCTTCGCATTCTTCCTGCGCCTGTTGGTCGAGTTTTACCGTAGATTCTTCGGAGAAGAAAAAAGCGTCGTGAGCAGAGATATCAGGCACGCGTGATGCATATAAGTTTTGATAGAAAGATTTTGCTTCTGTTAAGATTTCCTCATCTGTTTTGATGACGCTACTATTCTCAAGCTGAAGTTGCCTTATGGTTTTGGTATTAAAATGCCTTTTTTCCAAGTTTAAGAAGTATTTCGTGTTTTTTCTCCTTCGTTATGCCAGCGGGCTTTGGATCTTATCATGGCTCCTCGAGTTTGACGCTGGACAACGTTTTCTAACTGTAATTTTTTAACTTCTAATTCATTATATATAGTGGTCTTGCTGGTTTCAGATAAGTCATTTTCTTCCAGTATCCTCTGTAGGGACGTTATGACAGACTCCAGATTTGTTTCTGTTAACTTCATTTTGCCTCTCTTATGTTTTGCGTATTGTATCGACTTTGAACGAATTTGCATCTTCATTGTATCCCAGAGGAGCACGGCATCAACCTCAGTGTTATTTTGGTATTCATTTGCAACTTCAGTGATTGTTGTTTTTATCAAATTAATATATTCACTGTCTGATAGAAAAGACGTATTTAACTTCCAGAAGCCCGGGCCCCTGGGATTGGTATTGTTTGCAAGGTGGAGCGTTATCAAAGAATGGTCTGTTTTGTACCCTGGTAAAATATCAGCTTTTGTAATTGCCGAAATTAGACTATTACTCGTCAAGAAAAAGTCTAAGCGACAATGAATTTCGGGTTTGCTTCTTCTCCAAGTGAATCTTCTGATATCCGGATTGGAGACCCGCCAAATGTCGATAAGGTCTAGCGAATTTATTATGTTCTGAACTTCCTTCAAAGAATTTTTGTGAGTGGTCAGTCTTCCTCCCTTCTTATCATTTTGGACGTCCAATACTAGATTAAAATCGCCACCCAGGATAATGTCCTCGCACTCGAAAGAGAGGAGGTGGCTGAGAACGTTTTTAAAAAAATTCGGATTGTCATCGTTTGGCGCATAAATGTTTCCCAAGGTTATAGTCTTATTTTCAAGTTTCAAATCTACTAAAATAAATCTTCCATCTGGATCAGAAAATTGTTTCTTGATTTCGAATTGAAAATTGTTGTTAAACAGGATGCATACCCCTGCACTTGAGCTAGAAACACTACTAAAAATAGCTGAGAAGCCCCATTCTGATGATGACCACAGTCGTTCTTTTTCTTTGGTGCAGTGGACTTCTTGAAGAAAGAATATTCCAAATTTTTTCATTCTAAGCCAACGAAAGGTTTCTCGCCTCTTAAGGTTGTTGGATAAGCCCCTCACATTAAGAGAACAGATTATCAATTCGTCAATTGGGAACTTGTTGATGATTAAAAGTAGTGAACTGGAATGCAGAAACAAAATGCAAATTACGATAGTTAACACTTCGTAGGACTGAAAAATATTTTCTACTGACCGAAAAACCAAAACAACGGCTACACTGGAAACATAAAACTATAAACAAAAACAAAAAAAAGGTAAAATTTAAGCGGCTTAGGGAGAACATACCTTCAAACAGAAAGATCGACGAATCCGGAAAGGACGGAACGCCAAATAGTTTAACTTTAGAACAATATACAAAAAGGAAAGAATCCGTTATGTGCAAACGGCGAAGCAAACGTGGAGTACTAGTCTCGGTCTTAAAGGTTGCCATAGCAATTAATGCAAAGGCAACTGAGAAAAATCGAATTACACTGACCTGAGTAAAGAAAACTTCTACGAGCGTGTAGATTCAGCTGCAGGTTTAAGTTCGTCGGGTATGTTAGATTTCTGTCCACTACTTTCGCGCTCATGCCTTTCTTCCGCGCTATGAACATCGCTTTAATTAGTTCCTTTCTTTCAAGCTGTATCGCCTTTGCATAGTCTTTAGTTATATACGCGTCTGGATAATCCGTCGAGTGTCTCAATCTTCCTTTCGCTTTAAAAACACGGTCCCTATCTTCCCGGCAGAGAAAACGCGCAATGATGGGTCGGGGATGGTGATGGGAGTCCTCAGGCGAACGTGGCTTACCGACTCTGTGGACAGCATGAAAGTATATATTCTGTGTGTTTATGTTCAACCCGTTCTCGACGATATCATAAACGGTGTCAGTGCAGTTCTCGTGTTCTTGCTCCGGTATATTCATAAATCGGAGATTCTCTCGGCGAGAGTAGTTTTCCAGTGCGATGATTTTTTCCTGTTCCTCGGATAGCTTCGTATTTAAAAGGTTGATTTGACTCTCCTGCAGAGCAATTTTTGCTTTAGCGCTTTGTGAAACACCATTGTCCTCGAGGTGTTTTTCCAAACTTTCTTTATGTTTCTTTCGGAATTCTGCGTGTATTTTTAGTTCATCTTGGAGATCTTTGATTGTGTCCCACGCCGCGTTCAATGATGTTTCCATATCATTTACTGTCGATTTTACTTTCTCAATTTCTTCGTTGAGTTCATGTCTAAGACATGATAACTCGGATTTTAGACTGCCGAAGAGGTCTTCCATTCGAGATTCCAAGTTACACAACTTATCCATAATGTTGCCGAGTGAGACGTGATGGTCGTCCTTACCTGGCGTCCCATCGCGGAGCAAGCGTTTCGGCGATGGTTGATACTGTGAAGAAGATGAACTCGAAGAACGTGTTTCACGTTGATTCCGTTTAGACATTGTTTTAAAGATGATTATATGATCAGAGGGTGTTTATATAGCGGCGTCTGTCCCTTTCCGAATGAAGGAATCAGAGAGAGATTTTTTTGCGACTGTCGGCCATCATGCTCTTCCCAGTCCCCTCCACTGTGCTGTTATTACTGATCCACCTCCAACGCCCGTCTTTGTCTTTGGTTAAGCCAATGTAGTATTCGGTTCCACTCTGTGGAAATTTGTTTACAGTGTCTTTCAGAAAGTTCCACTCCTCGTTACTTTCAATAGAAACAAGGTCACTTCCATAAACTTTGCACGCGCTTCTACTATTATCAAAATCAACTGAGTTCTGTTGAGATGCAGCATAAAATGTGTACCGGGAACAGCCGTAATGGAGCGTGTGGCCTTGAGAGAAAAAGAAATTATCCTACGTTTAAGTCATTAATTATATGAAAGGAAGCAATAAATGAGAAATCTTCTTTCAATCCGGAAACAAAGTCTCTTTCGTTATTTCTGCACGCGTTTTTGCGCTTCTAAAAGTTAAAATCATATTTCGATGTCCCATAAAAAATGTGTACTGGGATCAGCCATAAAGACGAGTCTGACCTTGAAGGAAAAATACTGTTTTTAAAAAATACAATTAAACTAAAATGATATTATTCTCTTTAAACAAGTATCAAAAAAGCTGTGTTTTAGGTATCTTTAATTGACAGGGTCGACAGTCGGTAGACTTTGCTGACTTTTGAGACTTCAACTACTGTACACTGACTTGAAAACAACATACAGAAGCAAGTCATTGATTTATTCTAGTTTATGGTCTGAATTGCATTCCTTCCGGTTTGATTATGACTGTGCTGAATCAAGATAATAATTCACAAAATTTTATCATTAGAGACCAGCATCAAATATCGATTCAATTACACTACAAGGTGTAAAATAGAAGTCATTGATTACCTTGCCTCGTTGACACTAAAGCAAGTTTCAGATCATCATGTATATCACTCAAAGTACAAATATGAAATTCCTCTAACCGAGAGTACTTCCTTGAACTTGAAATCTGAGTCCTAGCAAACTGAGGACAGCGCTGATCGGCAGCAAAACATGTCAACCGTTTTTCCATCATCCAAATATCAGTTTTAATCAGCCTGGTTTTAGAAGCAAGTACGCTGTACGGTAATGGCACTTTCAGATCGTGCTTAAAGCTTCAGTACTGAAGTCTTTGTTGAAACGGAATTGATAACCTTTCTCAATTAGCGGCACGTGACGTGATCACAAAAGCCTATTTTGTTTTAAAGCAGCGGGATCGAGAGAAGTAACGCTACCCAACAAAACCGGCAGAATTCTGATCGTGTATAATAAGGAATTATGAGATGACTATGGTAGATAATTACGTGAACTGGTCACTAGGAAAACTGATAATAACTTGATTAGCAAAACTATACAAAATTACTGTAAGAGTGAGTGAGAAATCTTTAGAATTTTATCTACTTCCTCCATAACTTTTTATCGGGTCTTCATCATAGAAATTGATAATGTGTGCACACATCCACATGGAATTGGGAGCGTTGATCTCCTCTTGTTGACGCTCTAGTTAGGCTGTTTGCAACGCTCATCCTCAATACCTTCTTTTTGATTTCTCTATCTCTCTTTTCAGAAAATTAACAGTGAGAATGGGAAAAACTTAAATTAAAACACCGTGACAACGTTGTTCAGACTGAAATCAACACAGGGCATAGAGAAATTACCACAAAAAAAATTAGTTAATATATGCTTGGATGTTAGTGTATATATAATGCCTGCCCCTTACAGCTCATCCTCAAATTCTTCAAAATACGAGGTAAGAGTCGTGCGGACAAGTCAACCCCATTTTCCACACATTTGAATTTATTTAAAATTTACAATTTAAGAAAATTTTAAGGCTCAAATTTTCTCTGAAATAGGAAGGTTCAGTCGTTCAGTCGGCTGAGCTAAGAAAATAAGTACTCTACGTATATTTTTTTCTTTCACAAAATTATAATTCATATAATTATTTGGTTTTGTCAAGTCCTTTAGTTTGTACGCTCTCAGGTAACTGCATGAGAAGCCTCTCATAGAATTTCCCTGGCGATTGGCAGGAATTGCCGACTTATGGGCGCAGCTAGATCAAAGAAAGGTAAAACAGAAATTAGAAACTGTGTTCCTAGTTAAAACTTATTTGCACCAAGGTAGCATTAAATTCTCTTGGCCTTATAATAATGAATGCATCCGTTAGTGCTTGCATTTTATCGGTGCTTTGCTGCTACACCGAGTTGATACCAAAAAGTTGAATCACGTAAAACACCTAAAAATTAACAAAATAATCATCAAAGCGACACAGGACGTACTAAATAACCGTATAACTGGATTTATTACTAAAACTTTTTGGATTGTTGTCAACATTATAGATGTTTCTAAACCCGCGAACGGCATCAGTAAATTCCCTTTTTAATACCGTCGCTAGTTTGTTTCTAAATTATCATTCGTTCTTATAGCTAGACAACACCTCATCATGATCAAAAGATTTCAAAAAGCGTTAACAAGATATTTGCCTTGGATAGGACGTGCCTGAGAGTTGAGGAACCTCAGAAACAGGGCTACAGCTGCCGCACATCCCGACACATCCCGCTATTTGTGCTGGAGCATAAACGGAAGTGTCGTCACAAGCGGAAGTTTAAGGAAAGAAACCTTCTTTGTCCTATTTTAGTTAGGTTGCGACGTGAGTGTTTTTAAACTAACTAAAATAACTAACTAACTAACTAAAATAGGACAAAGGTTTCTTTCCTCAAATTTCCGCTTGTGACGACACTTCCGTTTATGCTCCAGCACAAATAGCGGGATGTGTCGGGATGTGCGGCAGCTGTAGCCCTGTTTCTAAGGTTCCTCAACTCTCAGGCACGTCCTATCCAAGACAAATATCTTGTTAACGCTTTTTGAAATCATTTGATCATGATGAGGTGTTGTCTAGCTATAAGAACGAATGATAATTTAGAAACTAACTAGCGACGGTATTAAAAAGGGAATTTACTGATGCCGTTCGCGGGTTTAGAAACATCTATAATGTTGACAACAATCCAAAAAGTTTTAGTAATAAATCCAGTTCTACGGTTATTTAGTACGTCCTGTGTCGCTTTGATGATTATTTTGTTAATGTTTAGGTGTTTTACGTGATTCAACTTTTTGGTATCAACTCGGTGTAGCAGCAAAACAAGCGAGTCAACCACAATTAACTGAAGTGCAAGGCTTTAAAATCGGTCATTCTAAACAACCGTTCATCATTTCCTTCGAGTCGTTATTAGTCGTGTATCAACATACTACCAACTCGTGGGTAGGATATGGAAAAATTACTATGTTTCGCCCAGATCACAGCTCTTGTTTTGTTAAGTTTGATGATGCAGGTTCAAGGGAACGTTGGTAAGACTGGACAGTGAGATGAGAGTTAGTGCTTGTACCCAGGGACACCCAACGAGAATATATTTCAAAACCACTTAAACATAGCATTGTTGAACGTATTTTAGTATTTAAACGGTAGATATAGGCATATTTTTATCCTCTAAAAATTTTTCATCTGTTCGGATTTCCTAGCTGAACGTCTAGTGATCCGAAAATTATAGGGATCAAAACTTACCTTTTCGAAAATTTCAGCCGGAAAAAGGGCTCCCGAAAATTCTAGGTGACCTTTTTAGGGTAAAAATCCGTTAAAAAATGGGGAACTATACCACTTTTTAGATGTTCGAAAATTCTAGGAGAGGCAGGCAAGCAAGAAATTTTACAACAAATGTTCCGAAAATCCTAGATCTCAAATCGTCTTCCGAACAGATATTTTCCGAAAATTGACGTTGGGTGCCCCTGACCTTAAACAGGACTACAGTCCTATACACGCTCCCGTCCACTAGTCCAAGGAGAGGATCGGAGAGAATCGAATTAACTATCATTGTCATTCTTGTTCTTATTATTATTATTATTGCTGTTGTTATCAAAAAATGCCTCTTATGAAAACGAGGGACGCTTTTCGTCTCGGATAATAGATTGTAAGAATATTAAAAGCATCTCTTGACCGTTTCTAACTGTACATGAAATAAAATTATTTGAATGATTTCGCCCTTTTTATTAATAGGTCACACGTTTATTTATGGCTGTTCCAATTACACGTTCCATGTGGCATCGAAAAAAAAGCTGGTTAGTTGGGATGAAAGCCGCCGATTGTGCAAGGAATTCGGAAGCGACCTTGTTTCATTGGAAAGCAGCGACGAGTGGACCGCTTTGAAAAATGTGATACAAAGCTTCCCTGCGAGTGAATATTTCATCGGTTTAAAGAAGGAGCGAGGTTCCGGACGGTGGTTATGGTTAAGTAACAACAGTTCAGTAAATGTGTCTCGGGGAAGAACTCCTTGGTCACCAAGCCAACCCAGTGGTGATGGAGAATGTACTGAAATGTACAGGAATTATAGAAAGTATTATGGACTGTTTAATGACTTACCCTGTACGAAACGAAGAGGTGGATATATATGCGAGAGGCGTGTTAGTTGTTTGGGCAACACAAGTAAGTGCCAAAACTAGACTGCAAAATAGAGGCAGATATAATTTCAGTCTTAGTATCTTGTTTCAGTTGTCTGCAGTACTCCACTCTGTTTTCGACGACTTAAAGTGGCGCGTTTAATGACCAAAGCTATTAGCAGATATCGCAGGTCAAATAAAACTCTCTAAGGGATTCTTCTCGTTGGATCGAAGTCCTCTGCCTCTATTTACGTTATACTAGGAATGTGGATTTACTAAGAAATTGCTTACATTGCCTTCAATAAGTGTTTTACATGGATCTGTTTTTATTTACGGCAATAGATTGGCACCAAAATTTAACAAAATATATAAAAGAGTCCAATCCTAATCTCTTTTGCTAATTCTGGCAGATACCCCTTCCACCATTGTATACCATCCTAGCGGCAAGGCAATTTATTGGCCTTGCCAATTTCAAAAAATTTTCTTGCATGGACAAAGGGTTAGATCAAGGTGAAATCTTTTCATTATTTATTCGCATAAATGTTGGGTATGGAAGAATTGTTTGTCCTTGATCGAATTTTGCTGACGTACATTTTTCAGATTCAAGTTCCTGTTGTCCTTGTTCCTCGATCCCCTGTCAAAATGGAGGAGAATGCAAAAATGGGGATGACGGAAGATACAATTGTTCTTGCCGAAGTGGATTCACTGGAGAGAACTGTCAGGATGGTTAGTCACAATTTAAATTTTCTAACGAGCTCTAACATGACTGCCATCGGACTGTACTGTTAATACCCTCCCCAAATTTGTGTTGTCACAATGCGGCTGTGGAGCTCATAGCAAGCAAACACACAAAAGGACATATTGTGGGCGGGCGTAATAGGTTAGCACTACGAGTTTAAGAGTCTGTTTATATGAAGGTGGGGGCCCAGGTAGGTGAGGTAATATGGGGCGAGTTATCCCACCTAACATGCAAACTTGATCCCATTAAAATGAGAGATTATATGGACAGGTGAATTACCCCACCTAAGCGGGTTACCTCACCTATCTGGGGTCCCCGACCCCCATGTAAACAGGCTTTAAGTCGACTACAGAATCGGCAATGTGTTAGAAAAAAGGTGCTGCTTCTTGGTGCTGCTTTGGTCTGAAAAAAGTAACACAATCTCCATCAACACTTGACCTCAAGCAAACACAGATTCCGTTTTTTTTTATAAACTATTTAAACTGTTTTAACACTTCTAATATCGCAGAAAAACAATAGCATCCCTACACTACTACAAATAGAAACATATAAAATAAAGGACCCCGGCAAATAATTAAACAAGGAACAGGAAAGCATTGGTAGCCGCTCCTCTTAAGTGTGTTTCCTTTGATTGATTTGTCAGTCTTTGATCCTTGTTACTCAAATCCTTGTCAAAACGGAGGATACTGCAACAATAATGGCAACGGAACATATGGTTGTTCATGCAGGAACCCATTCATTGGAAAACACTGTCGAGAAAGTAAGTGCAAACTTTACATAAAACGGGTTGTTAGAATGATTACTGCCTCACTGGTGTTTAGGCCTGACGCCTATATAGCTTGTCACATGAACCAAGTTTGATGCACTGGACATTAGCAATCAACTCATTAGGAACGCGTAACAAAGTCTAAGAACGTCTGCAAGGAAGGTTACCCCTGTAAAGGCAACTAGTAGGATTTTGCTAACTAGTCACTGACAAAAAGAATACCATTTCAAGCATGTATTCGTTCACAAATCCCCTGAAACTGGTCAAATTTGGCTAGAAAATAAATATTTCTCCAATGAAGTACCTCTGATGTGTGTGTAGAGAGCAGCAGCAGTACGTGAGTGGCGATCTCAAGAACTACCCCATGTTATGGGGGTTGAATACAGGGGAGGAAACGTTGGAGGGGGGTCACTTAAGCATTCAAAGGTGCAACATTTTGAAGGCGAGAATTTCTCGCGCGATCAAAACCGAAAATCCCCTTCCACAGTCTCTTTTGGCTCCGAAACCAAACGGAAACGCTTGCTACGCAGGCTAATCACAAATAGAATTTAATGGTAACAGGTCTCAGTTTCCGATAATTAAAAATAAAACGTCAAACCAGTCAAAACTGATTGGTACCCAGTGACTTTTCTCCCTTTTCCTCATGACGACTATAGAGATGAGAACGAGTTAAACTGAAAAGATGTAAATTTTAATTTATTTTTTGACAGTAAGGAAATATCCAATCAGTTAGTCGAAGTAATTTTTGACTATGATTTGAATTTTCGAATTTAATTTTTGCCAGAGGTGGATCCTTGCTCATTGGATCCTTGTCAAAACGGAGGATACTGCCGTGATAATGGCGACGGAACATACAACTGTTCTTGCAAGAGTCCATACATGGGAAACAACTGCCAGGAGAGTTAGTATTTCAGATACGTAGAATTGTAAAAGGGTTATAAGAGCGAATCCATGCAAAAATCGACCAAAATCGCCGATTCGTGGCAAGGCTCAAAAAATCAAAATCGCTCTTCTTTTGCAGACTGGTAGACATTAGTAAGTATACAAACGCTATGTAGTTTTTTCTTCGAAAGACCTGTTCGTTTCCGAGAAAAACGAAAAAAACCGTTCCAAGCCCCACCGTCGACTTCGCAAGCCAAAAACAGGGTTGAAATTCATCATGATTCGCTGGACTCGCGTTCCAATACAGCCGCGCTAGGAAAAAAACTTATTGCTAAAATTTTAAGTTTTACTCGTCGTTGATCAAAATATATAATATTTTTAGCTTTACAACAGTCTAAGTAATTATAAAAAAGCTAAAGCGTACGACTACCTGATGGTTAGCCACGAAAGGGCGTTGAAAACAGCGACGATTTTCATCATGTGCCTTTGATCAGAATTTTTTCAGATTGCAGGAAAATACACTACAGGCATCAAACTATTATGTTATAAAAAAATTATTTTGGGGAAATCATTTTGAGCTTCTCAGAAATAATTTGAAAATCGTTTTACAGACAACATAAAGTAACGCCATCTTTAACATATGCGTGACCATCGTCAGTCGACCAGGCAAAGGTCATGAAACGTCTCTCGGAAAAAGTCTTGGTAATATTCACGCACAAAGTTCTAAATGTTAAAGTACTCACCCTGTTCTTTGTTTCAGGTCTAGTTTTACGGCAAAATGTAAAATGTTTCCCGTTGCCATCTGTTCAAATTTGCCATTCTATATTAAACTTTGTTTGAGACTCATAACCAACACGCATGCTTTCTAACGAAGTTCGCTTAGTAAACACGTAGTAAACCCTCACTTCCTTATCTGTCAACAACTTTTGTCTCAAAATGCTGCTAGACACCGCAGAAGGAAGCGCCAATTTGAAGGATAAAGCGCCCATGCGAACGTTTTCTGACTCAGTATGCAAATTACTGTCAACAGTAATATCAGATTACAGCTGTCAAGATCCCGGGGCCCGGCGTGTGGATCCGCTAAAAGCAGGCGAAAAGCAAACGTACAACCTGGTATAATATAAAATTTTTGAAAATGAAGAATTTAATTGGTAGCCTCACTGAAGATTTTCATTGCTTCGAGACGTGGGCATTATCAAATCAACAGATGTCTTAACAAAAAATTGTGTACATGTTTTCTTCCCATCTTCACAGATGGAACTTCCAGTTGTTGGCTGCACGTGGGCAATCCTGGCCTGCACGTGCGGTATTTCAGAGTGCCTTCTTAATATATGACAAATGTAATTTCTGCTGTTCTAAATGCCACTTTTCGTGAATTGAAACAAACATTATTGGGGGGCGGGCGGGCGAAGTACAAAAAAATATATATATTCGCGCAAGGGAAAATTAAATGAAAAAAATTTATGGACGCCAATTAACCCTAAAAAATATTCATGCTACGGCCTAAAACTGAAATTCATGAAGGAATTTGATAACGAAAAAAATTTCCGCGGCACAAAAATTCCCCACCCCCCACCCCATAACTCTTCTAATGGTCCGTCCCTAATAGATAAGATTTCTCTTCGTGATCCCCTGTGTCCTGCGTTCTTGTAACATTCTGCAAGCGCATCTGCTACTGAGCTTGAAATCAATGGCTTCGTCATTGGCCATTTCCCCACACGTTGGCTTGAATGAGGAACAAGTCAGTATATATATATATATATATATCTAGCCGAATTTTTGAAAACCTACCTGAAAATGCACCAGAATATTCGCACAGAAAGCTGGCCATAGCCAGCTTTCTGGTCACTGCGCTGAGAGAAAACATAGGGGGCTTGCTGTCCTGCTTGGTCTCATTGTCAAGTTCAGTCCCTGAGCTAACTCGCCATGGGTTGGAAAGGGGCCTCCACGTCAATCCCTAGGGGGGGAGGCTGCTGCAAAAGCGTTGTACCTTCCGTTAGTCCTGGTCTGGGAGAGTCAGTGCACTGGTCACGTCTGCCTTTAGTTTGTCATGTGAAATTCTTGTGACGTTTGAGGCCCATTGGCCAATGAAAGCATTCCCCTCAAGCACGTGCTAGGCTGGGGGGGGTGGAGGAAGTCAGGGGGGGACTTAACCTTGAATTCTCTGCTTAGAACTTGCTGAAGTCTCAAGCGTCCTCCGTCATTCAGGGCCTTTAAGCAGCTAGAGTGTATGGACAAGTCCAGAGTGTCTTTTTGATGGACTTGAATGTTTCTTTTGCTAATCAGGAACCAAGAAGAGAGTCACCTTAAGAGAACCATGGGTAAGAGCTGAGTTTCTTGGCGATATTTACTTTAGTTGAGTCAGTTTAAGGTGTGTGGGCTCCTGGTGTCCGATGTTACGGTTTTCATAAATCCGGCTAGATATATATATATATATATATATATATATATATATATATATATATATATATATATATATATTTACTCTGGGGGAAATCGGGTTTAATTTCAAACTAAGAGAAAAAGTGAAAGGCTTATTTTCTCGGACAGATTAGGTGGATTGGTACCGTACCCGGGAGACTCTGGGTTATCTAAGAGAGTTGACAACTATGATAAACTTTATACAGTATTCGTGGATTGAATCTAAGTGACTAATTAGAATATAATACAGTGAATAAACCAAGAGTACCTGAACCTGAAGGAATGAGGATACCGGTTTGCTGATAGATATATTCTGAAATGTTCGTCCTCTAACTCTTTTGTCGAAAGGAAATAGGAGACGTCTGCACGCAGGCAAGTGGAACTTGGCACGAACTGGAATAACTGTTCCGTCGCCATCCAATACCGAGCTCAGCACGATGAAAAGGGGATATATTAAAGGAACTTAGGGCGCTTTCCATTTGTCAGAACTGGCCGGCTGGACCTTTGCCTGAGTTTTGCCTAAAAACGTTCTCTTTCGAGCATACCATTGCGGATTTGACTGATCTAGCTGAAGAGTTTGATTAAATGGGAAATTATCATTGCGACGGGAATGGTCTGGCTGGTCAGTTCTGAGCTAAAATAAAGTCTGTTTCGCTTTCAATACTAGAAAGAGACCATGTCAACCTATGCCCAGTTACGTCCTTAATAGTTTGACAGCGACAAAGGAACAATCTCAGTTGATCTCTGCTTATCCCTTCTATCAAACGAACACAGAGTACCTACTAATGACTCGAAGAAGCACGAACCTTCCATAGCTTCATCGAAGAAGAGCGCACACAAACAGTGTTTTTGCAAAGATCTTTTTTCTTTTTCAAGTGGGAATGAAAGGTTGAGTCAAAATAAACTAAATTTAATTCGATAATGTTAATCAAATGCCTAAAATGTCAAAATATTAAAGATAATTCTCAGGTAAAATAATGTCAATTGCAGTATTTTTGAAGAAGGAGGAGTATAAAAGATGAATCTTCTTCAGTGTACTGGAAGTAACGGGTGAAAGTCGGTGAAGCTCGTCACGTGTATACTCGGCACCGGAAGTAAACCCTTGGCACACTCCTATAATCAGATTACCTTGAAGTGAACGGATCCACGAGCAAGCAACTTCGCTTTGTTGACAGTTAAACTACCGAGCTTTGTTTTATAGACGGCTTTTTTAAGGTCCAGGGTTCTCAAAATTTTTAACAAACATGAGATGTTAACTTGAAAACATTAGAGAAAACAGAGGGATGAAGAAATTACCAGAAAGCTGTCACGCACCTCCAACGCACAACGGACTTCACGACTACGGAAACATAGGTGATAAGACGGCAAAATGAAACAACTTGGAGCTTGAAGTACAACAGATACAGGTTACGGTGAGCTTTTTTAAAAAGTTGTTCTATATATCAAGGCTACCAGCGTTGTAAAGGGAAACCTAAAGTCAAATTGTTGGTGGTGGCTGTGTGACTCATGTGTTGGATGCCGTTATTTTATGTTGTCTGTAACACGAATTTCAACTTATTTCTGAGAAGCTCAAAATGATTTCCCCAAAATAATTTTAACATAACATAATAGTTTGATGCTTGTAGTATTTTCCCCTTCAATCTTGAAAAATTCTAATCAAAGGCACGTGACGAAAATCGTCGCTTTTTTCAACTACCTTCCGTGGTTGAACAACAGGTAGACATACGCTTTAGCTTTTTTATAATTACTGAGACTGTTGTAATGCTAAAAATATTATATATTTTGGTCAATGACTAGTTATACTTACAATTTTAGCAACAAGCTTTTTTTCTAGCGCGGTTGTTTTGAAATGCAAGTCGAGCGAATCATGATGAATTTCAACCCTGTTTTCGGCTTGCGAAATCGACCGCGGGGCTTGAAACGGTTTTCTTGTTTTTCTCGGAAACGAACAGATCTTTCGAAGAAAAAACTACATGACGTTTGTACACTTACTAAAGTCTATCAGTATGCCAAAGAAGAGCGATTTTTATTTTTTGAGCCTTGCCGCACTTTGGTCGATATTTGCATGGAGTTGCTCATAATCACTTTCAACTCACGTTTCTACTTTCCTAGCTTCTACTTAATAGTTGGTTAATAAAAGATGCTTACCTACAGGCTTCTGAGCTCATGCAGAAGGATATAAGGTCTACATGCTAGTGGAATGTCTAAGAACTCGGTCCAAGAAAGTCACTTGGCTAATAGTGACAGGCCTAACCTATAAATTTTAGCCAATGGCCAATGCAATAACTAAAATTTAAACTAACATCAATCGCCTTTTCACTTTTCCGAAAAGTCCAACGGAACCATAAATATAATTGTCGTAACTTTCAGGAAAAACCTTATCAATAAATTTACAAGGGATAATATGGAAATAGATAATATGGCTTCGTGGCAATAGCTTCTATTTATAACTTATATTATTAGTAAAAGTAATTTGAGTTTATTTCTGTTGACAGTATTCAACCCTTGCTCCCCAAATCCTTGTCAAAATGGAGGATACTGCGGTGGTAATCGCGACGGAACATACAGCTGTTCGTGCAAAAATCCATACACAGGCGAAAACTGCAAGGAAAGTTAGTATTTTTAAAATAAAATATTCATACATAAATTTACTGTTTTCAGTGAAGACCTTTGACTTACTATTTATAGCACTGCGTTTTAGTTAAGCTTGATATTAAATAATATGAGATGCCCGTTGTGGGGAGAGGTGAGAGCATGATAAGAGACCAGAAAATCATTCTGAAAGTCCAAACGACTAGTTATTGCCCTGAAACTAACAGGTCTCGTTTATTGTTTGTGTCCCAATAATCAGTTTGTTGTTACCAAAAAATTTATTCTTTTTCTCTGGTAAAGAATTAAAAAATAACAATTGGTATTTTCGCAACGATCTTGACGTTTTCTTAGTTGAAAGTGTTGGGTCGCTTAGTTGTATGTGTGCGGCACTATTTTATCAGGTAGGCGTACCTAGGTGCGTTGCAAAAATTTGTTTGTTTGTTTTTGTCTGTCTGCCCGTAATACTTAATCATCAGCAGATACATACATTTCTCTAGGTTAAAATCATAAATAGTTCAACAGGTGTGTCGATGAGTTTTTGCTAGCATGCCACTGTTTCGACAAGGTTATATTGTGATCTACTCCGCAACAAATTCACCCAAAAATTCTCTACTTGACCTTAGCCCGGCAGCGAAACATTTGGCTGTTCATCCAAGATTACACACACGGGGCTATCAGCCTGTTAAATTTGGATTGACTAAGATTATAATTTTCGGAAGTTATTTTTTTCAGAGTTGAATCCGTGCTCATCGAACCCTTGTCAGAATGGAGGACAATGCCGTGATAATGGCGATGGAACATACAACTGTTCATGCAACAGTCCATACATGGGAGACAACTGCAAAAAAAGTGAGGATAAAATTCCGCTCCTTGAATTTACTGTTTTCAGTTAAAATCTTTGCTTACTTTGTACCGCGTGAGTTTGAGCTTGGTGGCATGATATACCCCATGTAAGGGCAGGTGGGACAGTGGTAAGAGACCAGATAATCATCCTGAAACTCCAATAATAGATTAGTTGCTTTCCTCAAACCAATAGAATCATCTGTTTGAGTGAAAATAATCACTCAGTTGTTATACTGACCACGAGGTTTTCAGTTTTTTTCGGTAAAAGTGCTGGGTCGATTAGCAGCCGCATGAGACCAATTGGTCTAGCATGCGCCTGTATCTGGGTGCGGAGCACATTTTCTTTTTTAAAACATTAGTTAAGCAATAAAAATGTAAAACACAACAACAACAACAAAGCAGTATGACCAATCTCTGTTTGATCTCAATCCGTCAGTAAAAAATATGACCTTCATGCCAACATCGTTAATTGAGTGGAATGGGTATGAAACCCGTCAGACTCCTTTGTTATATGTTTTTGTGGACCTGAAAGTGCACAACGTTCAAAAGAATTCCTATCATTTTGATTGTATTGACCAATAAAAACATTGCATTAATTTATTCCGTAACAATTTGCCAACAGAAAACAAAGGATTGTGCACTTTCAGGGTGCTTCCAACATAAACTGCAGCACTGTTGTTTTTATCATTGATGTTTGCCGCTTTTCATAACCAGTCTCCTCTAATAACTATGATGCCAAAGACCAACTGATCAAAAATGAAAGCTAAAAACTAATGTCTTTACAGCCAGGAGTTGATTAAATTAGTTTTATTAAAGTTGGTGTGACTACGAAGTGAAATTTTCGATTTTGATTTTTCTCAAAGTTGGATCCTTGCTATTCGAATCCTTGTCAAAACGGAGGATACTGCCATAATAATGGCGACGGAACATACAACTGTTCATGCAACAGTCCATACATGGGATCAATCTGCCAAGAAAGTTAGTATCTTGAATAGAGTTTTTAAGTGACCTACGATTCTGCGAAACTGCTTACCTTCCCCGCCCCTCCCCATATTTAGTGGTCCCTTTTGGGAGGTGGAGGCTTACGAGAATCGAACGCAGGGGTCTCTCTTGAGCATAGGTCCCGACATATCTACTTTTTGCAGAGAATTTATTGCAAGCAATTTCTAAGTTATGTATACTTTTTGTAAGTTAGATTTAATAATAGTTAATTTGTTTATCGTACTGACTTTTTTCAGTCTTTGATCCTTGCTCTTCAAATCCTTGTCAAAATGGAGGACTTTGCCTTAATAATGGCGATGGAACGTACAACTGTTCATGCAACAGTCCATATACGGGAAAAAACTGCCAGGAAAGTTAGTAACAAATCCAAAACTTTGTATTTTAGTCTTAGTGAATGACTCGGTCATTGATAAAAACTTAACCTTCATACACTTACGTAGGTAAAACACTATATATATGATTGTCATGAAAATGATAGGATTTATTTACAACCGTTTCTCTCAAAAATAAGACATTGCGATCGCTAAGGTTTGAGCATTTGCACATTTATTTGCAGCGGCTCTTATTCTTTAAACTAACAAAATCATTGAATCCTTTTACCAAGGATTGTAATTTTCGGATTTAATTTTTGTCAGAGTTGGATCCTTGTTCCTCTAATCCTTGTCAAAATGGAGGATTCTGTCGTGATAGAGGCAATGGAACATATGGCTGCTCATGCAAAGGTCCATACACGGGAGAAAACTGTCAGGAAAGTTAGTATCTTGAATGAGATTTTAGTATGTTTTCCCACTGCACAGGTCGATATTTGGAAAGACCCACGTCTTCATTCTTAGCTTAGTATATTCTTAGGGAAAGTTCCTCCAACTGAGCTAATGATAGACGTCAGTTATTTTTAAACCTCCATACATGTGCAGAAAGATTAAGGAATCAGTGGAAAACTCAATAAGTACATGTATATAAGTAATAAAGTTCATACTTGTAACGTAACTAAGACACAATCCATCTGTTACCTAGATACTATCTCTTAACACATCCCTATATTTACTGCCAGCTTTTAATTTTAACGGTCAATCGTTGAAGTTGCCTGATGAGTGTGGTCCTACAATTTCGGACCATTCGAAACAGCACTGTCGCAATAAACGATCAATGATTACTTCTGAAGCCTGAACTCCTGTGATTATTAATAAGTAATATATTATTATATAGGCCAGTTTGCCAGCTGTGGCCGCACTAAAAGTACTTATGGAAGCTTATGCTTATAGTTATTCAATGCCCATTTTACGTTTCTATTATTCATAGTTGACTTTATTCTTGCCTCTACGTGTCCGTCCCGAGAAAATATGGGAAGGGGAGGGGGAAGCGGGTTGCATTTGTCAGTTAGATTATCAGAAAAGTTAATTTGAGTTTATTGTGCGGACGTTTTCAGTCCTGCTCAAATCCTTGTCAGAATGGAGGAGACTGTCGTAATAATGGCGATGGAAAATACGACTGTTCTTGCAAGAGTCCATACACGGGAGAAAACTGCCAGGAAAGTCAGTATGAAATATGAATACGTCAGGTGTTTTGTATCTTCAGTACCCGGCTCGGTCCTGGCTTATAATCTGTTCGCGCTATAAGTTTGTTCGCTAAAGTATATTTATTTACTTAAGAAGGTGTGGCCCCTTACAACTAATTGTAACGGATCTTCCGAAATCACGAATTTAAGTTCGCTATTGATCGCCACGTTTTGAGTACAAGTTTGCCTCTAGTCTGACCTGTTTAGTCAGATGATTGAATTGTCCGTCGAGGAATGTAATTTTGGGAATATATTTTTGCCAGAGCTGGATCCTTGCTCCTCTAATCCTTGTCAAAATGGCGGATTCTGTCGTGATAATGGAAACGGAACATTTGGCTGTTCATGCAAGGGTCCTTATACGGGCTTCAATTGTCAGGAAGGTTAGTTTTTCTTGCTCCACCGGTCTCTTTTTGTAAAGCCTTAACGCCTTAATTACAATTTATAATTAATATTTAATAACTATTTCAATAAGGCCTGTAAAAGCATTATGGGACAAATATGTTTGATTTTACAGGGAGTGGTAGTGGGGCAATGGCTACTACAGATCACATATTGTCAGTCTTTACTAACTAGTCCCGGCAACGAGAAACAATGCATACTCCCTTTACCCCTTTCTTTTTTTTTAAGACAGAAAAAGAAGGGTTAAAGAGAGAGGGGTCAGAGAGACACTTTCTCTGCTATTGCCAAAAGTATTCTTTAAACTTAGAAATCAATTTTTTGCTCCAATGAAAAGTTATCTGCATAATTTTTAGCAGCTCTTTTACTCGGACCTGGTAATTAAACTGATGAACTGCGAAGATATTTGTCTTAATTGAGGATTGACGAAAATATCTCAATACTTAACAATTTGCGTGACAGTGTACTGTCATGTAAGAATAATGTCACTCGATTATCTGTTATTACAATCAAATTATCATTCCTTTTTCTTTTCATTCTTATTTCACGTATCTTTTGCAATACTCTAAATAATTACAGTCATGCAAGTTAAGGTTAATGTTGTTTTTGCTGTTGTTTTCTGTCATTTAACCATGCATGGAGACTGATCTAAAATTCAAAGAAATGACTATACAGCAAATTTTTTAAAAACAATACTGCTTAGCAAGATTTAATGTTGCTGATTTGGGCCTATTTTCAGTCATAAAGCCTTGCTTGTCCAACCCTTGTCAAAATGGAGGGAGCTGCAATGACAACAGTGATGGGACTTACATCTGTACGTGCCAGAATGGATTCATTGGAGACATGTGCCAGAAACGTTAGTATCAAGGCTTTTAATATGTAACATAAATCACACTCATGTATTAATAAATTCAATCGAACGCTCAGTTCCGGCCATCTCTTTCAACGATTTTAAACATGCATATAATGAACAAAAACAAACAAGCTAACAAAAATCAGGAACGGTCACGCGGTTGAAAGTGATTGCTTTTGTCGACTTTTTTCTTTTCCATCCATCTGGCCGGTATCACTACTAAAATACATTGTGTCTGTTTGTTGAATTAAGGAGTTTAGTCGTAATAATGGGTTTGTTGAAGTTGTACAGTGAGGTAATGACTGGACAAGAAGAGCCACATACTGCCCTTTTAAGGCCTTAGGCGCTATCGTCTAATTCACAATTTGTATTAAAATTAGGCCTACTGGTCGTATTGCGGGTGTTCCCATGCGTACGATACTGATCAATTAAAGAATATCTGAAGCATTTTCGTGTGTAGTTATGTAATTGTTTCTGTATAATATTCATCCCCTTAGAAGCCCAGGAGATGAAGATATGAAATTATCCGCTAGCCATTATTTGTTACAACAACCTGTGGACTTTGTCTCATTTATTCAAGGATAAGAATGGCTTTCAGAACATCAGAAAAACAACCAGAAGATCTTCATGTTAAGGAAGAAGTTATTATAAATTCCAAGTTTCAATACAAGCTATTTTTTTTTTAATTATTAGGGAACTGCCGCTCGCAACCATGTGAAAATGGAGGAACATGTGTGGAGTTAGGCGATACGACAATTTGTCAATGCTCCTCTGGATTCACTGGAAGTATTTGCCAAGGAAGTGAGTGCGTAAATCCTTTTTATCCTATTCCAGAGGAATGAACCTACTTTTACTTACGCCCTTGAGACCTAATTACAGGTTTCAGTGACAATGGTACTTCTATGAATACAAAACCTTGCTTTT
The DNA here is from genome assembly GCA_942486035.1 of Porites lobata. Classification (NCBI taxonomy): domain Eukaryota; kingdom Metazoa; phylum Cnidaria; class Anthozoa; order Scleractinia; family Poritidae; genus Porites; species Porites lobata. The sequence goes on along the minus strand of CALNXK010000007.1, from coordinate 6,215,190 downwards.
TTACCGTATATGTCATTATGTACACAACTCAGATTATTGATTTGAAGGGACAATTGCATTCAAGGGAATGTCAAGGGACTCAAGCTAGGCCCTGCCCAGCCACGTCAAATTATACAGAGCTTAAGGGATAGTAAAAGAGTTAGATAGAGCGGTTTTCACTTGACTGTCGAAAGTAATTGGTTTTGGTTTG
>CALNXK010000007.1:6135000-6207500 GCA_942486035.1 Porites lobata | reverse complement strand
GGAGACAAAATTTTCGTCCCATGAACCGGGCTTAAGTGTTCAAATGAGAAAATAAATTATTGTATTCCATCTAAACTGGGCTAGCCACCACTCTCCATATGATCAAGCCCACTGACGTTGTACAAAGGAAACAGCTTTATTGGTGAAAGGTTTATTTCTCGATCAAGTAGGTTTCAACTCAACAAGTTCAAAGAAGAAAATCAATTTTAAATGCGTTTTAACCACGGCCAGTTATATGGTGTGACCCATTAAATTATTCATATTATTAACGCTAAATTCAGTTTTTCCCTTTATTATTATTTTTATTATTCTCTTTCAGCTAAACTTCTCTCAGTGAAGACTATAGTGTTCCAAACCGACCGACAGGAACAGAAAATCTGCTATCCTTGAAATTGATTTTACAAGAGAGTTTCATTATCCAGTCTCTCTCTTTTTTTTTCTAAACAATGATTAAATGCTTTTTGTTTTGCAGTCCAAATTATGTAAAGAAATATGTAAGTGAACAAATAAAAATAAAGATTGCCTTGGACAAGTGTTAAGTTAACTGTGTTTACGTCTACTTACTTTAATTTATATAAGTCGCCTCCTCTCCCGTCACAGCAGTTGAATAAACCTGACTGAAAAAACGCTGTCCCTTAAAAACGTATTAACCATGAACGATGAGGTTTCAAAGATTTATAGATATACGTTCATTAGCAAATTCAAAGTTCTTTCAATACAAGTTTACATTTTCACGAGCTTCTCCCATAGGGTCTCGGTTTTTTTAAGGCTTACCGTTGTCCTATCTTATAATTTTAAAGTGTTCGTTAGCAATATGGCAGCTAATCTCTTTAACTGTAGAGATCTCTGATGTGCCCTGTACAGTTAAAGTTGTGAGCTTGTCGCCTGACCCCGTTTGACTTTTTTTTGGAAACCGAATCCATCTTCGCGAAAAGCTTCGATATAAAAGTAAACTTTTCTGAAAAGAAAGTTAAATCTGCAATGCTAATAAAGTTCTACCAATAAATCCATGAGGTTCCATCGTTCATGGTTTATAACTTCAATCGGCAACGTTTTTTCAATCAGCAGGAACTATCAGCTGGTATATAGACTTTGATCTATTGTATTCTACAAAACACTAAATTGAGAACTGCCTGAACGAAGGGCTGGGTGGAAACCTTCGTTTGAATTCCACTCCATTAGTTCACCTAATATAATATTACATAAAATTCTACGCACTAAAGTATGTTAGGAGTTATTTGTTGGGGTCTCATAAGTGAGGGCGTTTAAAAGGGATCTTTTTCTACGGGTTTAACGGAAATTGCAAAAAAAATACTGAAACCACGTAGCTTCCAGTGAAATCAGGAATCGAAGCTACGGATCGAAGCTTCATCTTTTGTTATACATTTCCCTTTTTTCATTCGTTCTTTCTCGTCCCGCGGCTTCAGTAACCTATTCGTTGCCATACACAAAAAATTGGATTTCCTATAGGCGAGTACATTTACAAAGACTTTTTATAACTGATATAGCGTAGGCTCGATCTTCAGGTGTTTGAGGGAGTGCGGTTTGTAGCCTCATCCCAACGATGGAACGCAGGTGCACCATCAATCGGGCCAATATAGAGGGCGGTACCACTTAAAATTATTAATTATAAACCCCCGACGTTTATCTCCTGGGTGCGTTCCTGAGCGCGCGATCTGGCAAAAGTATTGTTGAGTCAGCTTGTTGCTATGTTACTTCCGTTTAATTAAAATAAAAGGAAAGAAAAGCCAAGAAAGAAATATCAGCCAAACTTCAAAGGAATTTAAAGCAGCACCCGCTAAAAGCTATGTGAGTGTAAGGTAATAATCATTCTACAATATCATGGTTTGATTTTTTCGTCTTATAGTTCAAGACTATTCTTTTGTGAAGAAAAAGAGCAGAAAAAAAATTAAAAAGAAGTAGGGAGAGAAAGATAAAGACAAATCAGCTTTGTAAGAGAAAGCTATATATGCATCACATTATCATGGTGTGAATCACACTTTTGTTTTGATGCAAAACAATGCTGTTCTTAAAAAACAAACAACAAACAAAAATCTTACGACGCTGGATTAATTTTTTTAAGTTTCGTACGGTTGCATTTTCAATTTTTTTTGTTTTGCATAGACTGCCAAGGCTACGATACAATCAAGCTCTCCTATCACTTGTCTGCTTTCAAAATTAATCTTTCACTTTCTGATAAAACAACAACAGCAAAAAATTATATACAATTCCAAGCTTTAGTATATTTAAAACTGAAGAGCGCGTTATCTTCTTTTGCCTAATATAGTTAAGTCGATTACAAGAGATGAAGAGGTCCCAAGGAGATTCAGTACATAAAGAAACCCAAGTGGACCAGGATCATCTTAAAATTGTCCAGTTTTACCGCGAAAAAATGAATCTACAGCCTCTTCACAGCGCTCTTAGAAGCTTTAATGTACAGGATGGCGCCAGAATGTCTGGCGTTTATGAAATTTGCAGGAATAATGAGGTGAAATTTTTATTATCAAGGAGTAAGAGTCTGCCAAAGAGACTGGGGCTGAGTTCACACCGTGCCGGAAAAATTTTCTACCGCTCAAATATTCGTACGTTTAGGTGTTTCGTTCACACGGAACTCTAAGCTAACCGTACGAAAATTTGAACGCCTACGCTTATACGTTCAACAATTGGAACGCTAAACTCGAGGTCAAATTTTTAATCGGTAGGGTCGCAAATTTAACCGTCCCAATGTGAACACCATGACCGTCAAAATTTGACCGGAGCGGTGTGAACGCAATAACCGCCTAAAAGTTTGTACGGCAAAGGCGCAATTGCATGGATGCGTGGTAACTTAGCTGGGAGATGCCATTTTGGATTTGCTAAGAAGTAACCTGCGCATGAGCAGATGGTAAATCTTTTGACAAAAGTTAAAATTCAACCTTGTTCGTCAGTTTCGTGAGTGATCAGAGCAAAAATATTGAATGGTTCCGGTGCCATGGAAAGGTTAGCCTGCAGAGCAGGCGTTTTTTAACGAAAACTCGGAGGTACATTGATCGTGGCCGCCATCTACCTCTCCCTTAAAAACACTTTTTGACTCGTCCCAACTCTCTGGTAGTATTAACGTCCAAGATGGCGGGACAACGTCATTCCTGAAAACAATTCATGGATCCCGCCCCAAAATACGCCTGCTTTGCAGGCTATGTGAAGGTAAACTTACCGCTAGATCTTCTATAAGCCAGGAGCCTATGACTCGTGCTTTCGGCTGAATGCAAGTAGATCTGGTCGACTCTCCATGACTCTCAAACATTCTCGGCTCAGAATTGTGTCAAAGACAGTATACATGGATGGGAAAGGTTATTGGACTGAGATAGACCCAGAAAGGCAATTCAACATTTCATATAATATTTCACTAAATTTCGTGTCTTTGTTCGCAACTTAATATTAACAGTGGTGCTTATCTTAATAGATCATCTACATTGGTGGAAATCCCTACTTCAGTAACATCCGGGACTGTCTAAACGCTCATTTTAGCGGAAATGATGGACTTCCCATCGGCAGATATTTGAGTGGTCCAGGAAAACGACGATGGAGAAATATCGCAGTCCGGTGGCTTACTTGTCTGAACCCACCTGAAATCGTGTATTATTTATTAGAAGATTATCAAATCAGGCACGGACGTTTACCAATTTACAACAATGCGCCTAACCCAGACGCGAGGGACTGGGACTCAGACTGAGTACCTTCATTGAAAGAAGACCAAAGTTTATCAGTTTACTTGGATTTTTTAAAAGCTCTGTTGCTTGAAACTGTCATGCTCCTACCTGTTAACCGAAGGAGATCGGTTAGTGCTTCTTGTTTTCTATGTTTTGTCTTTTACTGCATTTTATTCTGGAGATCTTCTATTTTTAGTTTATGTTTTCAAAGAAAAAGCGCTAGAGAAAATCAAAAAGACGCGTTAGGATTCTAAAAGTCATAGACTCTTTGTAGCTTCATTCAAAAGTTTGAACTTCGGGAGAAAGGCGATGTAATGGTATTACTTAAGCGTTACTGATTTGCAATGCTAATACGAAGAATACAAAGAAAACCAGTATCTTCAAGGCAATAAATATTAAATGCTTACGACTTTGTTTATTAAAGTCTTTTTCTCACCGTGTGATTGCCAAGGTGGAGATCGAGTTCAGAAAACCGCCGGCTCCATGACAAGACCATGAGCGGTCCGGATGTGGCGAATTCTGTTTTCCCATTGGCTACCCGAGGTGGCCTTATCTTGCCCATTCTGAATTTCCTCTCCAACATAAACACATTCCTTTTTGACGTATACTAGCCTTCGCTACGTCAATAGTCACTTACGTTTCTCGCTCGCGACCAAAGTGAGAAGAGGGGAACAGGTGAAGAAGAAAATGGCGAAAGATTTCCACCTATACAAAGACGGAATGGTCGAATGATAGCAAGAATACGTCAAAATACCACTCTACAGATGTCGGGAAAAAATGTGGTCATTTTTATTATACTGACCACTACTAGCTACTACTACTACTAATACTACTACTACTACTACTACTACTACTACTACTACTACTACTACTACTACTACTACTACTACTACTACTACTACTACTACTACTACTACTACTACTACTACTACTACTACTACTATTACTTATTACTACTACTACTACTACTACTACTACTACTACTACTACTACTACTACTACTACTACTGCTACTGCTACTGCTACTGCTACTGCTACTGCTACTGCTGCTACTACTACTACTACTACTACTGCTACTGCTACTGCTACTACTACTACTGCTACTGCTACTACTACTACTACTACTACTACTACTACTACTACTACTACTACTGCTACTGCTACTGCTACTGCTACTGCTACTACTACTACTACTACTACTACTACTACTACTGCTACTACTACTACTACTACTACTACTACTACTACTACTACTACTACTACTACTACTTCTACTATTTACAATTTACTATTACTATTTACAATTTACAATTTACTACTATTTACTATTTACAAATCTGGTGACAAGAGTGATCCAACAAATTACAGAGGCATATGTGTTTCTAGTTGCCTTGGAAAACTGTTCTGTTCTATTTTACATCGAAGACTTCACTTGTATTTTGAGGAAAATAAGATATTACATAATTCCCAAATTGGCTTTTTGCCTGAAAACCGCACTGCAGACCATGTTTTCACTCTAAGGACCCTAATAGATAAATATGTGCATTATCACAAGGAAAAAGTCTACGCTTGTTTCGTAGATTTCCGCAAAGCGTTTGACTCTGTTTGGCACGAAGGATTGTTTTATAAGCTGCTAAAAACGAATATAGGAGGAAACTTGTACAACCTCATGAAAAGTCTTTATTGCAACTCGACATGTTCCATCAAAATCGGTGAAAACAAAACACAGCCTTTTTCATATTCCAGAGGTGTACGTCAAGGCTGTATTTTAAGTCCTCTTTTATTTAACCTCTATTTAAACAATCTACCACTTTTATTCGAAAACACCTTATCTGACCCATTTGTTCTCCCAAATGGGAAAAAAAATAAATTCACTTTTGTACGCAGATGATTTAGTTATTCTATCAAGATCGAAAACTGGATTACAGAACTGTTTAAATGCGCTTTCTTTGTATTGTGACAAATGGAAGCTAAAAAATTAATCCCAAGAAAACAAAAATTATGATATTCCAGAAACGCCCAAAAAAATCTATTGACATCAAATTCAACATAGGCAGTGAGTCAATTGAAATTGTCCAAGAATACACTTATTTAGGTACACGTTTAACTCCAACGGGAAACTTTACACTTGCACTCGAACACTTAAAAGAAAAGGCCCTTCACGCGTTTTCTAGTATTCGGAAGCGGACAATTCTTAACAAACTTAATCCTAATACTGCATCCCAAATTTTTTGACACCATGGTATTCCCAATCTTGAGTTACAACGCGAGGTATGGGGAATGTACACCAAGCAAGATTTTAAAAAATGGGATAGCTCCCCAATAGAAAAAATCCACCTCAAATTCTGTAAACGTTACTTAGAGGTTAACAATAAGGCCTCTAACATAGCCTGCAGAGCTGAACTTGATAGACTGCCGCTGCTTATCCCGATAAATCAGAAAATTATGAAATATTTTGTTTACCTCAACAACAAAGATAATGACTCTATAGTCAAACAGTCTTTCCTTATGTCAAAGAATCTACATTCTATGAATAATTCCAGATATTTTTCCAATTTCATAAACATGCTTGAACAATACAATCTAACCAGTTTAGATGCTGAATCCCTAGATAATGATAACATTAGACGATATACCACAGAAATGAGAGAGAAATATCTATCTTTTTGGCGGCACAGCCTCGAAAATTCAAAAAAACTAGAATTTTATAAAACTTTTAAAGATGAATATTCTACATCTGATTATCTCTACCAGCTAAGACATTATGACGAACGACAGAATTTTGTTAAATTTAAAATAAGTAATCACAAACTTATGATTGAACATGGTCGATACCAAATCGATCATTTGCCAAGAGAAAATAGATTATGTCCTTCATGTAACTCAAATCAGGTAGAAGATGAGATTCATTTCCTCTTTCAATGTAACAAATACTCAGTACAGAGACAGGCATTTATTAATCAAATCAATCGAATAATACCTGAATTTGACAAGAAATCATCTCCAGAAAGCATAAAACTGATAATGAATTCGAAGGAACATCATGTAAATAAGTTAGTTATGAAGTTTGTTTCCTCGTGCATGAAAATACGTGATTCATTGTTAGTAATGTAACCGAATTTTTCTAGATTATTATTAGTGCTGTTTTGTTTTATATTTTGATTGTCATATACATGCTTTTGCAATACTGTAAAATGATGCGGTCATGCAAATAAAGCAATTTATTACTTACTTACTTACTTACTTACTTACTTACTACTACTACTACTACTACTACTACTACTACTACTACTACTACTACTACTACTACTACTACTACTACTACTACTACTACTACTACTACTACTACTACTACTACTACTACTACTACTACTACTACTACTACTACTACTACTACTACTACTACTACTACTACTACTACTACTACTACTACTACTATCATTGATGCCCTTGGGCGGTGGTCGCAGGAGATGGACACTACAATGTGGAGCACAAGTAAAGAGGTGTTAAAAAGAATGCAGAAGCCGGTGGTGTCGGGCACGCTCAATATGGACTTTTAAAGTTGTGACGTCAGAGACGATTGACTCATCAAATAATTTTTTTGGATCTTGTCGGAGGCCAAGTTTGGATTCGTTTTTCGGATAATGCATAGCGCAAATCGAGAACGATTGAATTGCAATTTTTCTTAGGGTGTTTACATCATCTAGTCCCTTGACGCCTACTTCAATAAGAAGTTCAAATCCAGCATCCTTGATCGAATAGTCCAGTCCAAAATCATCTTTCTAACAACATGTACGCATGATCAATGAAAAGCCACTGTCTAATCTTTCTTTCTCGCAGGCTCACAAGTAACGAGAATTCTCTTTTCGGGCGCCATTTTACAAACTTTTTCCTTCGTTACGTTGTATTAGCAACGGAGGAACTACCATAACTCTAGTTTCAGCCCATCATTATAGATATGGAGGAAAGGTTAGTGCTCACTGGAGGAAAGTAGACGTTTGGACCTCCTCACAAGCGGAAGTGATGGATCGGTACGTACGGGTGAAGAAAATCGGCGAAGGGTCATTTGGAAAAGCGTTATTAGTGAAAAAGAAGAGCGATGGAAAACAGTATGTCATTAAGGAGATCAGTATTTCCAAGGTGTGTTAGTCTTAAACTTAATATCCTACTTTTTCCGTATAAATAATGATTCAGATTATTTCTTACTTAAAACATGTTCAAAGCTCTCATAGCATCAGTAACATGGCGACCGCGGCTTCCTTTTATAGCTTTTTTTAATTTTATCTTGGTGTGCAGATGTCTCCGAAAGAGAGGGAGGAATCCAGAAGAGAGGTGAATTTCTTGCTGTTGTTCTTTGTGTGAACGTTATTATTATTTTATAAAGCTAATGAAACAAATCTGTGCATACAGTGTATGTACATTGTTAAGTATGTGCGGCTGCTGTATTTTTGATTCGTGAGGTTAGCTTGTATAAGCAGATGAAAGTGTGCGCGTGTAGATTTTATTAAAAAAAGATCTAATTGATAAGACTGCTAGAACTGATTTTGCACGGGGACTGTCACAGTTAATGATATTTACTCACAGTGAAAGTTCTAGTCACCCATTGTGCTCAGTTTACACTGCCAGGTTTCATCGTAGTTCTGTTTATTAACTTCATAACTTCAACCTGCTTACCTGCTATAATATGTGTTGGTATTTTTCATCACTTTTGATTACATGTAGTATGATTGCTAGAAAGATCTGTCAATTTACAGTTGGGTCACGGAAATTTGGTCTTATTATTTAGGGCATCATAATTCCATTAATCAATATGGCTGATTATCTTTCTGGGCTGAACTTATGGTCATAATAATTATTGTCTGAGTGAAAGCACTCTACATTATTGCATCCAAGGGTGCTTTTACTGAAAAGAACGGCCCCTCTCCCACCCTAACTACCTTTTCGTCAGCTACACGTAACAGTTAAAAAAAGTACTGTATATCCCATCTGTCTCACAATTATCTAGCTAATTGCAAAAAAATGACCCGTGTGATGAGAGAAAGGGCCGCTGTCACTCAGGAACTGTAGTGTATCTAGATATTCACAAGCTTTTTGTTCTCTGAATTTTGTAATTATTTGTTTTGTTCTAGGTGAAGGTTTTAGCCCAGTTAAAACACCCTAACATTGTATCATATCAAGAATCGTTTGAAGGTAAGACCAATGCAAGCACATTTTGGGGCAACCCAAGTTTAAAGTCATCATCATCTGTAGCCTATACCACAAGTACTCCATAATTTCCTTAGGGATAGAGGAGCATGCCAAAATTTTGTGCATGAAAATTTTATAAAGTAAGGATAGAGATGTGGAGAGGGAAGAGAGGACATGAGGACGGAACTTAATCCCAGGTGTTTGACATTAGCTATTGCTCTCACAATGCAAAAATGTGATTTGCTCTTCATTTCGGGGTAAAGTAACACTTGTCAGAAACGTTATAGCCCCAGTTGTTTAAAGGGTTGAAAGGGCTGACAATGCTGTCCACTTGATAAATTTCTATCCAACGTATAACATAATAATTGTTTCTCCCAATACTTATCCACTGGATAGTGATTTATCCAACATTTGATCAACTGAGGCCTGGCCACTAAAAATGAGAAAGATTTAGTTGAATTATTTGATGATTGGACAAAATACAAGAAGTACTGTCATGTAAGAGATGGCTATGGTACAAATAAACACAAAGTTTATGCCAGTATTGTGAAACTGTATTTACAGTACCAGAGTGAGAAAAAAGCAAACTTTATCAATGTTTAGCTCTGTCACATACAAAGTGAGTGGTAGTCTCTCTGTATACAGTGTGGGTATGTTTTTAAAACTCTCACCAAATCATTCCTTTTTGCCACTCAAATCTTCGTCATCAAAAAATGCCAGTAACTTGCAAATATACTGGAAAGCACTTATAGCTGTACATTGAAAACTGACTCATCAGAACCTACCTGTAGATTAATTTTTTGAGTTCAGGTGCAGGTTATATTCTTTGTCTGCTTTTTCATGTTTTCTCCAGAGAATGGAAATCTTTATATTGCCATGGACTATTGTGAATCAGGTATTATTATGACTGTATGATTAGTAAAACTTGATAATAGTAAGAGAGTAGCATCAAATTGCATGCATTCCACTTACTTCAGACAAGTAGCGGTTGGCAACTTTTGCATACCAGGCTTAGTTTACACATACGTTTACACATAGTTGGAAGATGAGTTCAGCATTGTGCTCTAGCAGCACCCAGTGGCTCCTGGCACCTTGCTCTTGGAATTGAATGGACACAGTGGATAGGCTAATAAAATAATAATAGAAAATATTTATATAGCGCCTATACTTTTCATTGCTAAGCGCTATAGGCTGCACAGTGGTTGTACAGGTTCAGAGCATTGGGCTTCCTTCAATTTTTCCTAGAGCACAGCAAAGGAGTTAATGGGCCCTTGCTTGTTTGCGAAGTGACAGTGAACAGTTTAATACTTGCTCAGGAGGAAAATCTACTTGTCCTGTTATGTACAAGCAGGCCAGATATTTTTTAAGCCCCATTTATGCTGGGTGCTACATGCACACCGTCAGTTCAAAATTTCTAGCTTCCTTATGTAGCTCACTTTATCTGCCAAACATAATTTGCCTTTTTTATAGGTGACTTGTATAAGAGAATTAACAACCAACGTGGAATTCAGATGTCAGAGGAACAGGTAAGGAGTAATAAGTTAATGCAAATGTTTAAAACATGAACAGCAGTGTCTTAGCAAGTTTAATGTGATCAAAGTATCATAATTTTACTGGTCTTGACATGTGCTTTGACTATTTTGAACCACTTCAAAAACATGGCCTCAGATTTGTGCATTTCGGCTATGATTTACTTGTGTTGATGTACTTTTAAGAAATGACAAATGGCCTTCAATATTGCACTGTACATTCTCTTTTTGTAGGTTTTAGACTACTTTGTACAGATATGCTTGGCACTGAAACATGTTCATGATAGAAAGATACTTCATCGGGATTTAAAATCTCAGGTATGCTATGAATTCTATTTTTTCGCGGCGTGGATAATCCTGGGTGTATGGAAATTAGAAAACTCTAACTTGTACATGGATGCTCTGTTTTAGAACATATTCTTAACAAAGAATGGAATTGTGAAGTTAGGAGATTTTGGAATTGCGAGAGTTTTACACAGGTACAGTATGATTATTTTTTTATGGACTAGATTTAATATTTTGCCTTTAGCCCTTTAAGCATTCTTAGCTCCTCAGATTAATTTAGGCATACATATATACGTATAAGCCATGAAATCTTCCTGGTCTTTTTGCTAAATTCATCACAAGCAATGTAACTTGAATAATTCTGTTACCTAACTATTTCTTTTCCTGATCAAAACTGTGAATTGCCCTATTGTACAACACAAAGTTCTTTTGGCAATCAATCATTCCAGCCACCTTCCCAAAAAAGTGATTTTGTTTAAATGGTCGACAAAACTGTCCCAATAATGCTCAGCTGCCATACACTGGTATACTGTATGTAGTCAAAGTGTGATTGATTGTATCTGTTTCAGTTCTTAGTAGACTTTTGATATCTTGTTTGTCTGCAGTACTATGGAACTAGCTCGCACCTGCATTGGTACCCCTTATTACTTGTCACCAGAAATATGCGAGAACAGACCCTACAATAATAAAAGGTAGATGCTCATGCCTTTTTTGTTGTTTACTGTAAGTTACTGTCAAGACTTGCCACACTTATGAATTGCAACTGTAAGTTATTTCGATGTTTTATTTTTCAGTGACATTTGGTCTCTTGGATGTGTCCTGTATGAATTGCTGACTTTAAAACATGCTGTAAGTAATTTCATTTACCATTAACGAATTTTTGTCTGTAAGTGCTGAATCAATCTTTTCATAGAGACTCACCTAAATAAACTTCAGAGTCACAATCCTGACTAAACTTAGTTCATGTACAATTATTGTATATGTTACAGGTCAAAATTAAATTCAGGTTGCCATTAAAATTTTTGAACTTAGGTTGATTCTCAATTTCCTTTGTGTCCTAGCTTTAATTATTGATGAATTAGGTTTAGGAGACAAAGGAAACTGAGAATCAGTTTTGACCTGTAACATAATGTACACATATAATGCACAATTGTAGGTAAGTTTTTGCATGGAAGGTGCACATTCTTAACACACTGGGCATTTTCATATACCATTCATTTGAAAGCTATCTAAAGAAATGAATTGTTTTATCACTTTGAAAATGCAGAGTTCATTGTGATATTCTTGGTAGCTTACATGTGCTAGCCTAGTACTCTCTCTTGCATGTATTTACGCTTATGTATTTATGACATTGGGTGTGATTAAATCATGTCTGTGCCTTAATGACTAAATGTTAGTTATTTTAATACTGCTGTATAACACTTGTGGGGTTGTCCTGACAGCAAGTGTTCTATAGTAAGTTGGATGCTGTTAGCAAAAAGGAAAACAAAACAAACAAAATGAAGGTGGTGTTTTATTTTTAAAATGAAAGAAAGTTTTAACCATAACAATAGAATATATGCATGTACAAACTATCTAAGATGTGCACTATTTAACTGGCCAGTTTCATTATTGTCATTTACTGACGTGATACCAGTCGACATAAATTATGCCTTGTGGCTTAAGCTTTGAGTCTTTTATTTTTATCTTTTTATCACAGTTTGAAGCTGGAAATATGAAGAACTTAGTTTTGAAAATTATAAGGTACATATGTAAGGCTGTATATTTCCACTATTCCATTCACTTTTACATGGTTTACTGGAATTCCTAAATAATAATCTGATTATCAAGTGAGTTTTGATTGTGAATACACTTCACCAGAGATTCCAATCCTGGCCACTAAATAAAGGGAGGTTTTTGGAGCAGCTACCAGTGCTGAAGGCGTGATCCTCTAGGGGAGTCCAGGGGTATGTTCCCCTGGGAAAAATTTCAAGTTATGTACCTCTAAGATGCCATTTCCTGCATTTTGAGATCACAGTCAAGGGAAATGCTGTGCCTAACATTATCACAGGCTCATGCTTGGATGACAAAAGGGTAAAAATGGCTGAGAAACCACTAAAAATGCCAAGGAATCGTGCTAAAAAGACTGGTTAAACAAAGAAACGTTGTCTTTCTTTGGCTAGGAAGAGTTTCAAAAACCAGGAGAATACTTAAGCGAGAACAGGAGTCTCGAATTTATTGCCGAAAACAGGAGGTTTCCTGCCAAAATGGGAAGGTTGGAATCTCTGCTTCATGTACTGACATTGTTATTCATGAACTAAAAACACAATTTGAAGAATTATTTTGAACTAAAACTACTTGACAACTTGTGTGTGTAATGATTGCATGACATTTAATGGACCTTTTTACTGATACAGCAGCCATATTGATTTAATTTGATTTAAGGAGTATAATGGGATGCCCAGAGGGCATGAGCAAGATCCATTATACTCGCTTAGCATTAGAAATATGGTTTGTCACTCTATATTTCTCGAGGATAAAGGCAGTCATTATTACATCCAAACGAATCGATCCAAACGATCTTTTTTCCCTTTACTATCTTCTTCTAGGAAAACTTTGGGAAGGCGCACGCGCGTTAATACTAAGTGAATATGTCGCAATGTGCTCATGCCCCCTGGGCATCCCATAATACTCCTTAAATCTAGCTTATATCAGTAAAAAGGTCTATTGCATATGCTGATTTGGACTTAATGTAATAATAATTATGCTACTGCTACATGTAATGAGTTAAAGTCCTATCAAGAATTCAACATGTATACTTGTTCAATGTCTCACCAGGGGATCATACCCACCCATTCCTTACAAGTATAGTGCTGATATCAGAGGACTGGTTGCACAGATGCTGAAACGAAATGCTCAGTAAGATTATGGAAATGATGTAGATTTCTGGTTATCATATTTTTTTTCTTTTTCTTTCTTTGATATCACTTACTGTGTTTACTTTGGCTTCACAATTGTATATAAAGCAATACAGTGTGAACTGCTCATATGCAATTGTGGATCCCAGGTATGGCACACAAAGTAGATGTGGCCATTGTGATGATGATTGTCTCTATTCTGCAGTGACCGTCCTTCTGTCAACTCAATTCTAAAGAAACCATTCATACAAAAAAGGATTGAAAAATTCTTATCTGAAGAGGTACGATAATGAAAAGTTTATAATTTACATGTAATATTGCATTCTCATTCATTACATTGTCTCTTCATAGTAACTAGTGCCCTTTAACACTGGTGGGGTTGTCACTGACAATATGGGTACTATACAGTAGTAAACTGGATGTTTTTAACACAAAGGAAAAGAAAACAAACAAAGGGAAGGTGGTGTGTTAAAACCAAAGAAAGTTTAGCCGTACATACATGTATGCACAAATTTTTGGTGAGAGGGTTTCGGGTTGTTGCAAAGCTAAGATATTTTTAGACTTAAGTCATTTGACTGGTGAACTTATTTCAGGTTATGGCAGAAGAGTTCAGCCATACTGTGATTCATCGCAAGCCACTGGGAGTGTTTGGTCAGCAAAGAATTCCACCTAAACCTGTTAAACCAGCTCCTGGTTAGTAATCATTATTAAGTTAATGTTATTATGGATACTTACGGGCCACTTAGACAAAGCTGGCCAATCAGATTAGAGGAAAATAATGATAAATTCCAATAAAGTTACTTGTGGGCCAATCAGCAGCTTGCAAAAAAAAAAAAAAGTTACTCAAAGCACAGCAAACGTTTTTCAAGAAAGCAAAGTGTTTCAACAAACAATGTTTTTGTACATGTATTCAAAACTTTACACAAAAAAACCCAGGAGACAAATTTGTTTGACCCAAGTTGTTATTTTGTCATCTACCAACAATTTCACATCAGAACCTCAAGTCAAAAATGTGCTGTCACTACATGTAACGTTTTTGTTTTTTGCCTGCATCATTCACTCGAATGGACCTCTTAGGAAACACAGACCTTCTTCATTGGGTTCAAAGGTCACGTCTGTAGGTTGTAATTGGTTGATTTTGATCCATGTTGTTTGTTTCGATTATGATTGACAACTAACTTTCTCGGAATGTATTGTTATTTTCCTGTAAACCAATTGGTCAAATTTGTCTAGGTGGCCCCAGTTGTAGTACCAGCACCGTTACAGTATCTAGCTGAAAGGATATTTTGGTGGCAGCCATAAAATCATGTAGAGGGACATTCAATAGCTACACGAAGATGCTTGTCAATGTACAAGATTTAACTTTTAAAGGAGGTATTAAGATGATGTACAATACCAGATATTAATAATGATTACACTGACCCATGTTTTTGTAGCACCACAAAAGTATAGTGATCCAAAAGCAAAGTACAGAGTATCTGTTGCAAAGAAAAAGCAGGCACCTCCAAAGTAAGAATCTAATAATATTTATTATTTAGCTTGATGTGCTGTGCATCTGTCATACATGTAGTAATATTGTTAGTTGCTGGGTTTAGTAATATTGTCAGAAGCTGGTTGTTATTATTTTTTTTTCTTGAGTTTTGTCCCAGTAAAGAGTGGAAAGGTTTATTAAATTGCTGGACTGCAAACAATATTTTTCACTCACTTTATATCCCTACTGCTGCCTGTAATTTGAACAGTTATTCCAGAGGATATTTTGTGAGGGGAGGGGTAAAATGCAAAATGCATGTACACTGGAGATTGCACTTTCGGATGAATTTTTGAACTTTGCATTTAGAATTTTCCAGTCAAAATGTAAACTTGTCACAGTATTTTGGAATCTTGGTTATAAATGTTACCGTCACTGTTGGTGCATTTGTGTTGTTTGGTACAGTTACCACAGAAGCACCGGTGACTCAAATAATAATAAATCAGTGAAATTTCTTTCTCAACACTTTTTTAAATATAAAAAAAACATATCATGAAAAATAAACAAACGTCGTAAGTAAATATTTAAAACATGCACATGTTAAGGAACTGCCTCCATGGCTAAAATTCTTTAACTGATTTCTCAAAATGCACTGAAATGCACTTTTCAGAGAACCTAAAATAACCTACTCTCACATGCAGCTGAGCCATTCATTTTGATCTAATCTATTAGCTCTTCTTTAATTTTTCTTCCTCTACTCAAATACATTTTCTGGAGAACCCTTGGCAGTTCAAGGGTGAAGCTAAGTGATAGGGCCTTCAAAGGAGGAGAGGGGAATGTAGAAGAAAAGTTTTTACATAACATGTATTCATGGGTTTCAATTTTAAATTAAAGTAGCCAGCAGGTTAGAAAAAAGTATCCGATTGTATCAAAAAGAGGCTTTTACGACTTTTACTCCCTTTCTTGTAGAGGGGTCTGGGTGTGTGCACCCCTTGAAAATTTCGAAATTTCAGTGCCCAAAAAAACGATTTCCAGTATTCTGAGCACTAAATTGAGTACAAAAGATAAAGTATTTTCGATAAATTTGGACAAGTAACTGATGCACAGTAAGTCCCAAACTTTTCTTAAATATTTTAAATCTGAAGCAAAAAGTCTGTCTAGGTCCAGCAAATTGAATTTAATATACGTTTTGACAGAATTTTCTTTAATTTAATATTTTTTCCCAGCTTCTAGGGGTAAAAGTAGCCGACTTCTCTGAGCAAAGTAGCTAACCTGTTTTGTCGGTCGTCAGTGCTTATTGAAACTCCTGTGACTGTATTTCCTGCCCTGTGGTTTAACTGTCTTTCCATGTTTGAATTATTTTACAGGAGGCCCAGCTCAGGAGAGGCAATGAAAAAACCTTCAAAACCAAGCAATGCAGCACAAGACAGACCTGCTAATGACAAAAAGAAAGAACCTGATGCTCGTGAGAGAAGACGTAAAGAAATGATGCAAAACCAGGTTTGATTACTTTATAACTTCTTGGTTTCTACATAATATTTTTCCCGACCTTTCAACTTTTACTAAAGTTAGACTTCAAAGTTGTTGCATTAATTAAAGAAATTTTGATAAAACATGTTTATATTTCCTCTTTAGGAACAAATGTACCAGGATTATATGAAAAAAGTTCAACAACAGAGATGGGAGCGTCAACAGGTACTTGAACGAGGCACAACACTTTACTACTGAAATAACCTGAGTCTAATCCGGATAATATTATCATAAACCAATGAGTAGTGTACACTTATAGTGTTCTTAGGTCCACTGTTTCTCAACATTCTGTTTGTCTTTTTTAAGCATTTACTGTAGCTTGGTAAATATTAGTCTCTGAGTAACCTCTCCATTTGAGGAAATCGTGAGAAGTCAAGCGTAAGCAGCATTTGAAAGGAGATGCCAGAGTAAAGTGCTCGCTTGCTCTGGCAAGTTATTTAAATATTGTCCAAATGATTGTACTTGATAAATAGAGGCCTGACAGAACTTATGAATCACTTGCTTGTCAGCGTGAACAGATCAATAGAGCGAGGGAACAAGCTTGGAAGAATACACTTAGTGTAGGACTCAGCCCTGAGGTAATAATTATTATTTATTAT
The DNA here is from genome assembly GCA_942486035.1 of Porites lobata. Lineage (NCBI taxonomy): Eukaryota > Metazoa > Cnidaria > Anthozoa > Scleractinia > Poritidae > Porites > Porites lobata. The sequence goes on along the minus strand of CALNXK010000007.1, from coordinate 6,190,316 downwards.
TTAATGTACACTGTGTACATATTAGGTTCTAGTTGGATTGAAACCTAAGTTTGAATCCCTGAATGTACGGTGTAGCTCAGTCTACACTCGCATTCCATTTTGCTTGTAAACCTTAAGAAACTGAAAGTTCTCCAAAAAGCGAAAGAGGAAAATAAAACGTTTAGCACTTTGGGCGTGCAAATGTTACGGGTCGAATTTGATTTCAGGTTAATTTTGATCTAACCTTGGTTTGACTTTTTTAACCTAGGTTATTTATAGGGTACTGTTATTTAGTCATGCAGTAAGCCATATAGCATTGATGTGTTTGTACTAAATTAGCCTGCGTAGCAAGCGTTTCCGTTTGGTTTCGGAGCAAAAGGATACTTTCGCTCTTTTACTTGCGTCACTTTTCGCGCGGTCTTTGACTCTTGTTCCTCATTCTTTGCTCCTAAACCGCACAGAAACGCTTGCTACACAGGCTAGTACTAACTCTAAGGTAATGCTAGCCACTCATATCATATCTACAACACTACAGAGATCTGTGGTCACTTTATGTATAGAAATAAATGTCATTTTCCTATCCGAAAACCTCTTAATATAACGCAATAAACCATTACCGAGTAAATAAATAACAAGGGAAATCATCTATTCCATTAAGTACTGCAAAGACATTTCGCCTCTGCGTAACACTATTCAGCTTTAAACAACTGAATTAAGTCAGTCAAACTTTCAAACTGCCAACAATACATGTACATCTGTACATCCTAACTTGACCCAACTTTTCTTGAAATGGATGATTCAGTAATGTCTGTTATGAAGAATAAAAAGGTGAAATAGAATTAACGTTTTTAATGAGTTAAAATTTTGCTAACAATGTATGTCATAGGTAAGCATGAGCGCGTCCTTTTAGACTTGCTGCAATTTACAGAGTTACGCAATGCAATAAACACTTAAGTGGTGAGAGATATGGTGTATAAGCAATCACTCGTCACAACAAATGTCAGTCACTGTCACTATCAACAGTCCTTATTCGGGACTCCATTCACCGGACAATCATATTCAACCTACTTACACTACACTCATATGAAATGTGGTCACTAAGTGAGAACAGTAATTACGGAAATATGCACTGAAAACTGCAATGCATTCTCTTGAGAGACTGGGAGACTGACGTTCCAGAAATTTATAAAAATGATTAGAGAGTGTACGACAAAGAACTACCACACTATAGTCTGCAGAAACATTCGTTCATAATTTAGTCATTCGTGAACACATTTATTAGTGACGTTTGAGTGAAATATCTTATTTTCAGGATTTTGATATCCCAGCATGCCTGTTTAAGCTCCAAGACTTTTGTCTTCACTCTGGTTTTGTTCTTAATACCTGTGCTCAATTGATTGACTTGATTCTCCTAATGCAAGAAGCCGCACTTTCCTCTCACCGGGTATGATTGCACTTGATGTGACACGTTTTTGAACTCTCAGTACCAACCAGATATGACTGCAAACTAATCTATAAACTTTCCTTGAAGTAACAAGTGCAGCCACTTTTGAAACTAATGGGGATTAACGTCAATAACAAAAGCTGTCTGTTAACTCGTGTAAAATAAATTTGCCTTGCCTTTAACCTGTAAACAACAGTAAATTATATTAAGGTTATCGCTTGTAACTGTGTTTAAATTCATATAACATGCAAGTAAAGTATCAACTAAATGCTCGATGAGACCCGGAAGCAGCCAATCAGGACAGTGTATTTACGGGTGAAGCAGCCAATCGGGAAAGTGTATTTACGGGTGAAGGGCAAAGTATATGGCAAGAAGTAAGGGAATCCCTGGACTCTAAATTCCTACCGAGCCGCAGTTCCAGAAGCTTTTCAATCTCTATATATGATTGGTCAGATTTCTGGCCAATCGGAAGCAGGGTTATTTTCAAGTTGAAAATCTGGCTCGCAGAAGCTAGTGACAAGTGACTCTTCCTTTCTTGCCTCAAACTTTGTCTTTTGCCCGTGGATATCCCGTACTGATTGGATACTTCAGATTCTCAGAGGATGCAGAAAACTAATCATAACTGTATTATAAAGAATTCAAAACGTATTACAATATAAATTGCTGTCTTCATATAACTTAAAGTACTATTATTCCATTTACTGCCCTTGCATTTTATCAATTTATATCAAAATGCACTGGTCTGGCCAAATAGTTTTTTTCTTCTTGTTCTCAGTAAGAAGGCAAGTCCTTGCGCTCGCTCCACTCGCTATTTCAAGGGTTCTTTTCTTAGTCCGGTAGAATGTAAAATCGTTTTGTGGCAATAAAAAGAGAGTTGACTGTCACAGTGAGAATATCTTATTAAAGAAATTCTTCTCGTTCCCGTACTGGTATGCAGGGAAATTAATCGGTCAAGAACAGGTTGAATATGATGGTCTGCGTGGGGGAGTGTGGTCTTGATTAGGACCAATTAGCGTACAATCACCTAGTCCATAATATTAAAATAATAAGCTGCTTGCATCAAATATTACTTTTAATATTACTATTTGGGACAGAGTAAACTGATCTGAAGTACTGGAGTTAATTGGTGTTCATTTATTGTTTCTGCTTTGTAGAAGGAGAAAAAGCCATCAGCGGATCCCTCTGCTGCAGTGAAGCCAAACCAACAGGAAATAATTGTAAGTAATCAGCATTGTACGTAAGGGAATTAAAACAAATAGGTTTTTGAATTTAAAAAAGGTGATTCGACAGAGTTCAGGACAGTCATCTTCAGTGAGAGTTGACTATTGAAACAACGTTTTTGCAAGAGAACAGAAATTTTTCTGTTTGACTCTTTAACTCACGATTGTTATTGTTGGATTTAAAATGAATGGCAAACTGAACGGAATGTATAGTGCTATAGAGGCCAGCTAGTCAGTCTACAATGCAGACTGGTGTGACTTTATCGCACCTAGAGGTACGAAGTTTTGCGAGAGATGTATTTCTAGTCGCAAAGTGCACGGTAAGAGGGAAAATCTCGCGGCAAAAAGCTGTGATTGTTTTTCTAATTTATTTCTCGTAGAAGAAGGCGCCACAGGTAATGCAAAAATATCAAGGAAAAGTAGAAGACCAGGAATCAAAAGAGAACAAACCAGCCCGACCAGTGTCAGCAGACGAAAGGCATCGACAACCAGCTGTGAAGGTGGCTGGTAGGCCTGTTTCGGCAAATGACGCGAACAGGGCACCACCTGCTCGACCTGCTAACTTGGCCTGGAATGCAGCTAAGCAGGGTGAAGTAGACAGGTAAGGGGGTAAAAATGGGTTAATTTGCCATGCATCAGTCTCCTCAGTCAGTCAGTCCGTCTCCTCAGTCTTGGGTACTAGGTGAGCATGTATGAACAAAACCTAAAAAGACAGTTCTTTGGCAGTTTTTTGTTTCACTGCATGTGTTGTTGATATAAATCTGAAGATTTACTTCGCCGTCCGTCCCAGGATCCTTCGCTATTGTTGCTTGGGACGCGTCGGGGAAAACTTTGACAAAAAAGTGTTGCATTGGAATAAACTGTTAAAAAAAATCTTTTTTTTTTATTTGTGTAGAGCCCAAGCCGCTGGTGCAGCGGAGAGAGCGCGTGTTTTGGAAGAGTTCTGGAACAGAAAAAGAGCCGCTCATAGGAATAAAGCAAGAGGACAGGTAAAGCAAATTCCCCTTTCATATTGGACGATTTTCTTGCGTTTGAAAAGGCCGTCTGTAGCATGATTTCTGTTGGTATTTTTGTTGATGCACTTTGGTGGCGATGTTTAGGGAGGTTTTCTTGCGACTGTCTGATGTCTTTGGGGCAGTTGCCAAAGTGCGTGTACTTTTTAAGCTGCATAAATATTGGAAAACTGCAATAATACACGCGCAATTTTACTGTAACCGATTGTTCCTGCAATCGCAGCAAAAAGCGCCTCCGTGTAAGCAAGCCTTTTTCAAATACCCACTGATTGTTTTTTATTCCCGTTTTTGTTTTCTTTCAGAATTTTAATGTTCTTCCCGATCATTATCCACCAGGTTGGTGTAGAAATGTTGTAGTTGTTGCTGTTGTTGCTATACGCGATGTTCAGTGCTTTGCTTTGTTTTGACACGTATGGGATATCTTTTTTGCTCATTTATTTGAAGATATCACAATTGGTAATCCTTTCAGACGATGCGCGAAAGAAAACAAAGGTTTAAGTCTAAAGAAACATCTGAATTCAGTTACTTAAAACGTAACGTTACAACTTTTTTAGTTTGGCGTTAGATAAAGGTTTGACTGGGTTTATCGTTACGTCCGAAGTCAAGATTTATACATCTGCCAACCATAGAAAATACCCACAGGGCACTGGGTCGTGACTAAGTTTCGTTTTTACCTTACTGGATGAAGAGATTTTGTCAACTCATCAGAGCAATCGTAACTTTTAAAAAAAGCTGCCAGTGTAAGAAAGCATTTAAGCGTAAAATTTTGGCATTTTTAGTTTAAAAAATTACTGTGGGAAGGCCGAACCACAGGGCAGTAACTATCGCTAACGTTTTTTCTAAAACGCGAAAATAGCGGAGTTTCTTAAGAATATATGGTGATATAAAGGGAAATTGTTGTTTGATTGTAATATTGCTGTTTGTATCTCAGTGACTGGAATGTGCAAACGTTTTCCCTGGCTGGGCGTGTAGAACTTTAAGCCATCTTTGTCAAACAGTTACATATTTTTTTCGATACCTCAAAAAGTACCTTTCTTTCGATGGCAAACTATGAAAGTACCCGACGTTAATTCCATTATTTATGTTTGCAGCAAATATTGCTCGTCCAAAAGGTGCTATTTCAGCAAAGGATGCACAAGAAAAGGTAGTAACTTGAAAGAACTCTCGAGATCTTATACCAGTATTGACAGACAGTTATCGTTCTTCTTCTTTTGTTTTCATTTTATAATTACAAATTCTCTTATTTGCTTTTTTCAGGAGTATCTTGCACGTTTGGAAGCCATTAGGCGTCAAAATTTCCAAGAACGAAAAGAAATACAAAGACGAATGGCAGGCGTACGAGCTCCCGTGACTCCCTCCGCTCAGGTTCTACATCATTTTGTGGGGTTTTCTTTATTTTCTGTTCCATGGAAATGGACTTGTTGGCCACAACACGCTAGTTATTGATTTATTTTAAGCCTTATGAGGCTTAAGTTTTTTTTTCATTTCTTGTTTTTTTCACCAGCCACCGATCAAATGTTGTTTATTGTTTACAATTCACTTGACTATGCAGAAACACCTTCTTTTTCCATGTCTAGTACCCGTGCTCATATTAGGCTGCGAGACGGCTCTCTTCTGGTAATTCTTTTCATTCAGTTAGTGTCTTAATGGTAGGAATCATTTAACTACTGGTTTGCCGTAGATCAGGCGGGTATATTCTTGGATTTCGGTCATTGAGCACCCAGTCCTTCTAAACTTCAAAAGGACCCGACTAATTTTGATTCACTTTTGATGTTACGTCTCCTTCCTAACAAGATCATTGCACATGATGCTGTAGCCTCTCCTCTTTTCAGACTTTTTTTTTGTAGACTTCTCTTTTTCATTCCTTTGTATAAAAAGGAAGATCCAAAATTTTTAATTAACCAACTGTTTTTTTTTCTCGCTGGCGATGGAGTTTGCGACAAACTTGGAGACGAAAACGGAAAATAATGTGTGGATAACACCTAATCCGCGCGGTGTTATCGCGTACAAGTTGGTGATTTGGTTTTTCTTGCAGAAGGAGAATGTAATGATTCAAGGTGATCCACGCTATGATCCTGACGCTAGAAAAAAGAAAATCGCCGATCTGAAGGTAAAACAACCTTTAAGTAGTGTGCTAGGCTCGCCTGCAGTGAAGCCGTATTTTGCGGGCGAACCAGCGCTCAGTATTTCTCGTACAGATAGAGGAAAAACTGAGTAAATGGAGTTAAAGTAACGGAGCGTTGGGATGAGACTACTCCACCACCACTTAAAACAGTTTGTGAATGGCTGGCTTGTTAGTTCTACACTTGAACCTGTGTTGATACCCTGTGTTAAGAGGACACCCTGTGTTAAGTAGCCGCGTGCATCATTGAGTCGCACCCAATATTCCAGTATCTTTCTTTAAATCGGACCTGTATTAACTGGAATAGGGACTGGGTCCCACTGGTGTCCCTCCACCAAACTAAAACAGCTTTCACTGTATTTGGCACGTTTTAGAACCAGGTGATCGTCGTTTTTCCGTCCATTTTTCACTTTTTCTCATTTCTCTTCTTCTTTCCTTCCCATTTGTTTATCTTTTTTTTTTCTCAAGGCCCAGGCAGAGGAACGAGCTGCTGTGTTGCGAGCTCAGCTGGAAGAAAGAAAGAAGGCGATTTTGCAGAGAATTAACCAAGAAGGAAAAGAAAAGCTTGAAAAGGTTTTATATTATTTTGCCCTCTTATTGAATCTCCTGTCACTTTCCATGTAGTTTTGGATGTTTTTTATTGCGTTTTAGCAGCTGACTATTTTAACTGAACAGTTTCGTTCTCGATGGAAAGAAACAGCCAAACCGAATGCTCTGCCTCTGATGGGAGTCAAAACCATGACCGTCTGTTCTGTTTGAAGTGTGCTCTCTTGTGCAACAGTTTAAGATTTCAACTTTTTTTTTTAAATTTTAGGAAAACCAAAGAAAAGATGCAGATAAAAGGTAGGATTCAGAGTTGAAACCTTTTTTTTATAGAAATTCATAAATTTTTAACCTTTCTAGTGGTCAAGTTTTTCATGCAGGGTGAAAGGTAAGTAATTAATTCTAAACTTTATTGTTTAAAAACACCAGAAGATACTAAAAAACAATTAAACTAAAAAGAAATATTATTCATGTCAGTAGTCACAAGTCACGCTATAGGGTTTGATACAGTTGCCAAAAGAGTTAGAATCCCAGGAAATATTCTTTCTAGCATTCCACTCACGGGCTTGTTTTTGCTGGAAGCAAATATAAGAAACGGCGTATTGAGATTTCGGCAATCTATTTAGGTCCACCTCGATGTCTAAGAGATACATTAATTCTTTGCTCTGTTTGTTGTTTAACAGGCCACTTCCAGTTCTTGCGAAGTATGAGAGACCCGCAGGTGTGTCAGTAATGTTACTTAGTGCAATCGTGTTTTTGGAATTAATTCACATTTCCTCTATCGGTGAGATCACATCCTAGTTTATGTTGTTTATTTTAGAGCCTGCACCAAAGCCTGTAGTTGCACCAGTTGGTCTTGAGACAGCCTTGAAACAAGTTGGAGCTACCCAACTGTTCAGATCGAATTCTGAGGTAAGGCAATCTTCAATAGTTTGAGGTTTATATTACTCATTGACACTGATCGCTAGACGTCCGCCAAGAAAAACTTGCAGTCATGTTTGGTCGATTGTCAGTCACTGTCATGAAAACTTGCTTGAATCTGAGATGAATGTGCTTTACCTACCCTGGAATCTGAAACACCTATTCCTTTCCTTTCAACCGAGGAAATGATGGAGACGGACTAAATTAAGACTGAGATTTGGTGTTTTGCCGAAGTTTTGCCTTGCTTTTGTAGGAAATATATACATTTTTCTTTTGTAACTATTGCAGAACGACATTCGCAAAATGATTGAGGAGGAAAAGGTTGAACCACTCGCGCCGCGCAAAGCCTGGGGAGATATTCCATTTCAGCCTCGCCTCCTGTCATTGGAAGTCACGGCTTCGGCTATGGAAGGTATACTGAGGCATATTTCATTGACAAGTTAGAGACAGGATCCATTTATTATCCTTCTTTTCATTAGGCTAGCGGCTAGGGAGCAAAAGTGAAATCTAGGTTTATGAAGCATATTTTTTAAAGAGGTTATCACGTTTAAAAGACATCAGAATGTTCCTTAAGTTACTAGAGAGTGGTAACTGTTCCTGGTTCATAGGCTGTCTTTGTAACTGATAATCAAAATTTGTCTGTTGCAGCAACCAGCCAAAATGACGCTGTATTCAAACCAGGAGTAGAGGCAGCCAGAAAACAGTGGGGCCAACCGCAAATGACGCAGATAATTTCTGCTTTCGGTAACGCTCAACTTCAAACAGCAACAACGACCATTGGTCCTGATGAACCGGACGCTGGAAAGAAAGCTCAACTTCCGGTCGTCAAGCAGTCATCTGGCACTGCGGTCGGTTCAGCTATGGGTACAACTGTCACGGTACAAAGTCCTACTGTCACACCACAGTTAGGAGTGACAGTGGTTAAGTCTTCCACCTCAGACTCTCCAAAGACTGTTATTGTGAGAAAGGATAAGATTGACGAGAACAAAGAGGAGAATTCTCAAGCTCAGGCTACCATTACGCTATCCGGGAAACCAGAAGAAGAAATGAAAACACCTGTCGCCTTGGAAACTATTTCAGAGGGAACTAAAGAGACCGACAAAGAAGACACCACTGTCCAGACTGAAAATACCGATGATATTGGTGTAGAAGACGTGGAAGATGTCACTGAAGAGAAATTGCCGGAAGCCGCGATAGGTGAGAAATCAGCTCCAAAAAGCCCCCTGAAGGCCTGGGGTGAGGTAAAGGAGAACACGTCAACTGAAGGTAGGACATCTCTATAACGGCTGACCCCCAAATGTCGACACTTCTACAAACAATGACCTTCGCTACAAGAGTGACCTCCTCCACTTCTCTTAACTCGGTTGATTCAACCTTCTACTTGTTAGTCTACTGATGAAAATTAGTATGATTATTCAAATAAAGACTGCTGATCGATACTAAAACACACCAAGCAGTACTTCTCTGTGTTACTGCACGCTATAAGTACTGTACAACAGGTTTCTTACTTTTCTGCCAAATAAGCTTAGCAATACTAGATTTAATTCTAGGCCGTGGCAGCATTGGTATCTTTTGTTTTGAACGTGTGTACTTTGTTCTCCCGTTAACTTTTTTCCCAAATCACTAAGCCCTTTTCTATCAAGAGGGTCGTTGTTTTTTCCATTTCCTTGCAAAATTACAACTAATGTTACATTTTGGGAGAAGTTATTTGGCTTGCGGCTTTGCTTTCGAAGCCTTAGTTACGGCTATGATTCTTACCCCTTTACGTTCAAGGTACATCAGAGGGCAAAACTGCCGCAAAACCAAGGGAGGAGCCTTCGTTATCGGACAGCAGAGCGGCTTATCAAGAATTCCTGATCGCTTCGCGTAATAAGCAGGAGGAGAAAGAGACCAAGGAAGCTTTGTTCGAACGAGTTGAACGTAAAGAAGACAAGAAAGAAATGGAGTCCGAGAATCTTGAAGTGCAGGACGTATCACTTGATGAATTGTGAGTATTTTTACACGGTTAGGACGCAACGTTGTTGTTTGTAGTGATGTCTTTCTTTTCTGTGGAGAGGTTTTTGTTTGAACGTCCTAAATCAAGTGAATTTAATACTCCAGCCAATGATTCATTCCTTTCTCCCCACACTAAGATACTTGGGCGCGGGCGAGAAACTGCCTTATGGTCACCTTCAAGTCACCTTTTATGGTCGGGAGCGTACTCAACATGGACGACGACGGAAGTGAAAACTCATCTAAAAAACTAAATTCAGATGAAGTTTGAAAGTACGCATATTCACTGACAGTTTCGCTCCCGCCGCAGTGGTGGTATCTGTAGCTGTTCCCAGCTATACAAATACGACGTATCATCACTAAATTTAAAGTTTTCTTTAACGTGAACCTCAAGGCGTCTAAGCCTCTCGGAAGCGCCGGGTCCCTCTCTTCAGCTACAACTAAATTTCCTGACTCTTTAATAACTGAATGAGTAGGAATAATCGCAGAGGACGCGAATGCAGGTTTTCGGTGACGTTTCAAGGGCGTCGCCGTTGTTGGTTCGTAAATTCGCAGTACTATATTGAAGGTTTTAAATAAAATTTCAGATCATTCCACAACGCCGACGGATCACCGAACAGGTCTTTGCGAGCAACAGAGCTGCAAACAGGAATCTACGATACAAATTTCACGGTGAGCTACACTTGAGACTGGCTTAAGTGTTAAGTATGAAATTCGAATGTTTAATGTGCAGCTTGTTGTCTCATTACTTTCAGAGTTCTCCATCAGGGGTTTAATTTAATTCTCAGCGGGGAACAGGTTGATCAGTAATACGTTAATCGCCCAAGTTTAGCTATAACACAGTTCTAACGCTATTTTAAGGGCGTCATCCGTATTCCCGAATAAGAATAAAAGAAATAAACTCTGAAAATCACTCGTCTTGGCTTTCATCTGCTTGAAATAAAATGGCCGGATGTATATAGCGTTTAAGAGGCCTAAAAATCACGGTAAACTAGGGAAATGATTTGCAACAAAACTTTGGGGTATTCTTATTCCGGAATACGATCAGTCGAACGCACCCTAATTATTTTTGCTTCTGTGTTCGAAACTTTTTGCAGAGGTTAAGAACGTGCTCCCTCCCAAATTTGAGAATGTTATTCGAGACTGTGCCTGCCGGAAACGTAGAAAATTCAGCAGGAGAGCCGGGGGATGATGAAGAAGACGAAGAAGGTGTCGATGAGGAGAATGTGGGTGAACAAGAGGCCGAGGATGACGAGGAAGAATTGGATGAAGAGGAAGTAGATGAGGATGAGGAAGATGAAGAATTAAATGTTGGAAGGTAAATCGTGATAAGTTAGAGAAAGCCCTGAAAAACTACAGCTTAGCATGATGGTGCAGCATCTGACCTCATGGAGTAATTCTCATATAACCTTGTCTCGCGCATGTCAAATGCAAGTTATTAGTATTATTTATGCTGACGTAATTTTACTTCGCAAAACACTCGATATGCTGAATACTTGTTACTAATGTTGCTTTTCAGTGAAGAAGAAAACGAGGAATTTGAAGACATGCTTAACTCCATGAGAGATGTTCTCGTCAGCACAGGTAAACCATATTTACACTACCGTCCAAGGAAGAAGCAAACAACCAACAATAACTCAACAACAACAAAAAACATCACTGAATACACATCACCATATCACGGCTTTAATCTGTTGCTTATTGTTTTGCACAAGAATGACACTAAGCCATTGTTTTCTAGCCATATCGACCAACTCACGACTAATGGAAGTTTGTAAATAAACAAAAACCAAATCCTTTAGTCATGTTATTTAATGTTATGTTTCAGGCCGTTCTCCATCCCCCATGAAAGGCATGCGTGGAACATCTCATAGTTTAGACTGGGATCACAGTGTGGATACGAACGTCCCACAGGGTAACCAAGTTAACTCATGTTTCAACAGTTTGTGCTTTGAGATAATAACGGCACGTTTAACCAAGGAATAATTGAATGGATTATACGAAGGCGATATTAAGGGAAGAATGTTATTGAAATGTTGTTTAGAGTTCTTCAAACAACTTACCATTATTTCCTTTCATGTCATTTGCCTCGCGAGATTGGTTGGTTCAAGAACTGACTTATCTGCATTCTCAAGTCTATATGCAGGGCTCGAAAAAAAAACCCGTCTGGGACTAGTAGATTTTCTTGCTAGGCAAGTAACGGATCAATTAAGGTTTTTGGGAAACTGCCCACCTACCTCTCCTCTAAGCCAACATTTTGTCCTAAGCGAGAAGTAAGTGTAAATGTTGGCTTAAGGAAGGGGTAGGTGGGCAGTTTACCAAAACCCTTAACTGATCTCAAGTAACTTTAAAAGCCCACTTGCCCGCCCAATGGGGGAGGGTCTAGACACGTCATGCTCGAAAGATATCATTAACTAACACAGCGAAGTTACTTCATGTTAATTTAAAAATTGTAAAATCGACACTGTTCAAAAGAGTCGTAACCGACGTTTCGGCGATGCTGAACGAAACGTCGGTAAACATTCTTTTCAACAGCGTCGATTTTACAATTTTCAAGTTAACATTAAATGATTAACTAAGACGAGCAAGAAGTGGCTCCGTGAGAGCAGAATGTGAGAGCTTCTTGCCGGCCCATCGCATCCTGATGTATCGTCTATTAACTTAGGCCACAAAAAGAGTATTTTTTTTTCTTGTCTTCTTATTTTTTGGCCGTAAAAAGTATGATCATGCACTGTCTCTCGGTGCAACCGATGTTTTTCAGGAAAGGTACATATGAATGTTGTGCCGGAAGGACCCCCGTGTAGTATTTATTACAAACGTGCTTGAACAGAAAATTAACCCTGGGGTTAAATTTAGGTCATCTGGTGAGTTAATTCTTCAGAGTTTTAAAAACGAGCTACAACGGTTTTTTTTCCACACTTACAGTCAGCTGTAGCAAGTAGCTAGGGAAATGATCGAGGCGGAGCCTGGAGTGATGGGGCTGTGGGGGAGAGTGAGAGAAGAAAAAAAACCTAATAAGCTAACTGCAATATTACAACTCAAACTAAAATGAAATATAATTTTTTTCTTGCCTGAGAAGATGAATTTGACGGAGCGGAAATGGGGCGATCTTCCTCTGAGCTGTCCAACTTAAATGAAGATTGGGATTCAGGTATGAAAATGGAAATCGGAATCATTTTTTATTAATAAGAAAATAGACAGTCTACGAAAAACCAAAATAGAAAGTACCTCTGCCTGCCTGTATCCAATATGTTCTTGAAACTCCGAGGTGAAGCATTTTTCTTATAATCCCACTGCAAAGATTTCACGCAACGTTTAGGTTTGCCTTGGTCATTAGTTCATAAGTATCACAGTCTACTGTCTCTAAGAGTAGACGGACACCTTTAAAAGCGGCACTGTGTCCGTCTTTTAGAGAGTCAACTGAAAAGAGTAAAGAAAAGCAGTGACCAACTCTAGGTGTCCGTTTTAGCGAGGTGTCCTTTAAAAGAGGGTTGTACTTTATAACCATGGCGACTTTTCCAATTATTTCAAATAACATCGTTGTCGTTAACTGAGGCTGTAGGGCTTCACTCAGCCTGGTATATAAGGTCGAATTTAGGTACTGCAAAGTTGTAGTTCCGTTAATTACTCTATTGCTTTAAATTTTTCAATTCCAGGTGATGACGATGATGACGAGGAAGACTCGGCCAAAAAGGAAGAGCGAGAGAGGAAGCGGCAGGAGGAAGAGGAGAGTTTGTTCCACAGACTTGAAGAGTCAAGGCTGATGCTGGAGCAGGAATTAGGATTCGACAAGTTTTTGCGAGTATACAAATATCTTCAGGTATAATAGTAACATTCAATCGATTCTAAAGAACGAAAGGTCGCTAAGGTTCGAATTAGTACCTCTCCAAAGCATTGCTGGGGGTTTATCATGGTAGTGCCGAGTTCAATCAAACTCAATCATATTAGGCTGATTTAGCGACAGAACGAGATCGTCAGTTGATGACGGCGTGCGCATATCAAACAACTGTCAAACAACTGGCTTGACCAATGGAGAGCGGCAAACTGCTGGCACTGGATGTAGCGTTTAGTCCTTTCCGCGCGCTTTCCCGTCGTCAACTGACCTTCCCGTTCTGTTGCTAGACCAAAACGGCGAACTGGTCTGCGTCGTGCCTGGTGCGTTGAAAGTCAGCATGCATTATTTTTTGGTATAGTTTACTCAGCAGTGTTAGTGACCTTGAGTAAATAGAATAAATTCACCTATCCCTCTTCTTATTTATTTTGTCCTGTCTGCCGTTACTTTGTCGTTGTATACGCAACTTCTCTTTTAATGCCGGTTCATGTTCTGGTTGTTTTCAGTCTATTCAAGAAAATGAAGATGACAGTGCAGAAATTTCTAATGCTGCCGAAATCAGTGAACTACTGGGAGATAAAGAGCACCTGTACCCCAAAATACTATACCTTGTTATCGCGGATTCCGCTTACTCAGAAGGTCTGTGAATGCCTCCGCCTGACCCCTGTAACTACGGTAGTTTGTCCACGTGGGATTTCCTCCTCGAGAAGTTGCATTTATTAAAACCTCCCGGTAACGTACACCGTTTGAAGCGTCTCAAGGATGTGAAACTAGTGGATAAAAATACCGCGAAGCGACACGTAAATATAATTCCGGCACATAATCATGTCTCTCTGATGTCCTTATTTGCCGGTTTCTGCAGTATATACCTACCCCGAAATTATCGAACCTTGGTGTGGTTACAAACGCTCTCTCTGTCATAAGGATATTAGGACCATTTATACGAGAAAAAATAGAACGCGTACGTATAAAGCGCAGTGTATACGGGACAGTTTGCGTCTTATTTTCCCTTAGGATATGTTCACACTAGACGGTATAGAGCAATTTTCGTATGACCTTGAAATGAAAACGCGCGAACAAAACAGAAACAACAAACGAACGAAAATAGAGCGATTTGATTGGTTTATCGAATGGATACAAACGCGCGCGGCTTTTGGTTGGTTAAGCGAACGCTCGGGTGAAAAAACTTCACGTCCAAGAACGTTCTAGAAATCAACCGATACTTCGCTTTGACGTCATACTGCAACACGATTGGTCAATCGAGCAATGCCTTCTCCATATTAGGGTTTTCTTTGGCGGGAAAACGAAGACTCCATGTTTTGATCTTTTTATCCATTGGCTGAAAAAACAAATAACGAACACTTACAGCAACCATTTTTCAAGGTCATACGAAAATCGCTCTAGTATGAACTCCTAGCTATCCGTTATATTTGACTTTCCACTTCAGAGATCGACGCGGCGCAGCTTTGCTTCGTTTCTTATGTGTGAACAGAAGCCCTATCTGGTATACCTTATTATAGGAAATTAACGCGAATCGTTAAAATTCGCGTTAATTTTGTTGAGCGTTAATTTCCGCGACGTTAATTAAATGTAGCGTTAATTTCCGCGCTCTTAATTTCCAGTATTTCAACCCCAATTTTGGAACCTGTCCAGACATCGTTGACACCTAAAAAACATTAACTACAAGCTTTCTCTCTTTCCATTCACCCTTTATTTTTCATCTTTCACAACAGCTAAGGCGAAGGTTTACAATATTTCGAGTTCATCTTCATCGTTGTCGCTGTCAGAAGTGATGTCAATATCTTCTCCTTTGATTTCGCGTAATTAATCGCGTTAATTTCCTTTATTATGAAATTCTACCTCCTCCTTCGCGTTAATTTAGTAGTTTTCGTGCCGGGACAAAAGCTATCCGTAGTTCTGTGAACATAGCCTAAATGTCCCTACTGTGATCTGCTTTATTTTCATTCCGTGACTAATATTGATGTTTTTGCTCTTTTGTTGACAGACAATCAATGACACCAAAATTGTGCTCTACCTTTAATGGGCTGCATCTGTAAGACGTCAAAAGACATCATTTCTGCAGAAGCAGACGTGTTTGCCTGCGGAGGGCGAAGAAACTTTTCAGCCAAAAAAGTGAAACCACGTTTGATGATGGCTTTACTCAGCCAAGTACGCTGGTCGAGTACGCTTAGTGCTGCGTAAAAAATCGTCATCTTTTTTTTTTTTTTAATTTTTATTTATAGTTACTTTGGGTACTCCGGTGTAAAATACCACCGTAATTTTTTTGTGCATATGTCCATGCGTTTGTGACTGTAGGGCGGAAGCGACAGCTCTCGAAAAATTAGAGAGCAACAAACTGCTAAGTTATTTTGTAAAAAAAAATATACGATGAGTGCTATCTTTATTTGCCATTTTTAATACTTGTAAGGGTTGGCTCTAACTCCGTCGCGGTTATACATGTAGTTTGTGGGAAAGTATAGGTTTCCGTGTTTCATTAGAAGAACAAAGTCCCAAAAAATTTGCCAAGTTCAATTGTTAATATTTTTAATGGATTATCGCTTATTTTTTTCTTTATTAAACTGTACTGACCTTTTTGTTTAGAATCTGAACTTAATATGTAAAGGCAAATTTCCGTTTAAAGTACAATAAAATTTCTGTGTGTTTGTAGAAAGAATTCTATTTCACTTTTGGTCTATTATTCTAGTTGAAAACACACAATTATTATGATTAAACACGCTAACCAGTCAAAACAAGTGTGAAAACAAGTAACGGGTCGCAAACGCGGGAACGGCAAGCCGTGATTGGCCCACCACTTGCTCCTGGTCATCTATCAATACTGTATACGGTTTATACCGCTATTTCTGATTGGTTAGCGTCAAGAAACACACAAGTAACATCCCAGCGAAATGAAACACTTCGGGCTGTTTGCACCTTCTCTTTGTTCTTGAATTGTGTCTTTTTTTTCGCAAGGCCCTCGTTTTCGTTTTGGGATTCAGTTGCTTTGGTAAAAATTTCTCGCCCAAAGCCATTGGTTACTATGTGACATCTTTCCCGCTTTTTTTGGAAACTCCAGGGAAAATGGATACAAGCTTTGGGTGCAGTGATTTCTGGCATCTTTTGGTTGGACAAGCGTTAGTTATGATTGGTTGATGGTGTTCAAAGCAACCATTACTCATTCACAAGTAATGCTTGTCTACCCAAACAATCCCAGAAATCGTTGCGCCGAAAGCATGTAACCATTCCCGTTATGGTTTCTGGAATGGGGAATTGGGCTTGCGGCAGTTAAGCATTTTCAGCATAAAAAAGGTTTTGGTGTAGATGAAAAACAAATTAAACTTTTCTTTTTGGTCGTTGACATATTGTTAGCACTCGTATGCTGAGCTCTCCTTGTCGCCGTAAATGTGGTGCTTACTCAGTGTAAACTCTTACAATCGCTGTTGAAATTTGGCCTGCAGAGTTAAAGGCAGGCCGCCTCGCGCTTGCCGTTAATCGCCTGAGAAACAACATAACGTCTGTTCTGCAGGCTACTGAAATTTGGTCAGGACAACATCACAACTCTTACTTGCTCCCCTTACAAGTTCTTTTTTCCTCTGGCTTTCAAACAGACACTGAAATGGGAATTTCTCCAGTGTTAATATAACTAGTTCCTTTGCTACTAATTAGAGATAATTTTCTTTCTTTAAATTGATTCACCCTATATTTGTTTATCCAGTAAATTCTCACTGCTGTGGGCACTGGTTTTTGGCCTCGCCTTTTTTCACATTTATAACCACTGGCGCGTTTCTTTGTCCTTTGACGGTGACTGTAGAAATGCTTCCATTCTCTGAAGTACAGTTCTGAAATTCAGAGACAAAAACTCAGGTAAAATGATAGAGTCAAGCCCAGAATAGTGACGTGTTAAAATATATCAGCAGGAAGCATCCTCCATTACTAGCTCCTTCACGGTAACAATACTGGCTGTGATATTAAGCACAGGCAGCCTTTTTGCAAAGACATAAGACAAATATACATATACCGACACCGTCAAATAGCGAGCTTGGTGTACATTGATAAAAATATGTAGAGTTTGTCATGTTAGGAGCGGATGACAAAATAATTTGAGCCCCTGACAGGGTTCAAAAACAGGCTACTCCACCCTTTTCTTCCCCCCCCTTTCCGAGCGACAGAGAGACGATGGTGAAAAAGGCCATGTACTACGTCCATATTAGCTCGGTTGTTCAAGTATACACCGTATACCAGCTAAACCAGAATCGAACAATGAAAAGAACATTCCCTGAAAAATTAACACAACATTCGCGTAGAAAATACAAGTACAAGGGGCTGGAATTTGCACACACCGTTTTAAAACATGATTGACTCAGCCTCCTAATACAGCCACCACTGGTCGCTCCATGCGTGCCACTGAGGCATTCCCTTCAATAGAGGCGGGTTACGGTTGTCTACATTGAGTATAACCGACTCCATTTGATGGAAACGTGAATAATTACCTTAGACTTGCTACAAGTCGACCTCACGAGATTCTAAGCAAGCGGAGCGACCTTATAAGGCCGCGCGGGGGCTAAGCGATCGCAGGATCTTTTTGATAGTCTATAATTACCTTGGGATGACAATTTTCTTTCTTCAGTTCCATGTGAGCATTTTCCACCACACTTTGAGTCTGTGTTAAATCGCTTGTATCCATCTTTGTAGAACAGAGGCTGTCGGCGGTTTCAGGGAAGTGAACCCTTGTCTTCTTTTCACACTTTTCTTCAATCCTGACGCCTTTTTCATCGCTGTTATTTGATAATGCCAAATTTTTCGATGAGTTTAAATTCCAAGCAATTGATCCAGCTTGAACTGGAGTTAAAAGTTTGCTGTTCTCCTCTCTTTTAGCCGGTTTTTCTAAATCTGGTACATGCATGTTTTGGAGAATTGATGGGACATTGGGAAACTTCACACTTGTCGACTCGTCTAATTTGGGTTTGACACCCAGCGGTTCCTGTTTTATCGGCCGAGCTTTCGGTTCCAAATTGTCCTGCCGTTGTTTCTTCGGCGCTGTTTGCTCAAGACTTGTGTTGGCGTCAGTGAACCCGGCGGCCGATCTTGCCTTCCCCACAGATCTATTGATGTTTTGTGGTTGAGACGCATTCTGAGCTATGCCCTGAGAATCTAACGTAGAATGAGATTTTAGTTAACTCTTTTGTAAACGACTACAACGAAAATCGGTTTAAGTGGTCGCTTACGGGAGGGGGCAACACCAGGGATTGCAACAGGGTTACCCTCCGGATGAGCAAGAATAGCCGCTTACGAATCTGACAACGGTAAAGTCAATGAGAACTTTTTTTTGCGACAATTAATTTTAGGTAAGCAGCGCTAAAATATCGACAACTTACGATTTTGTAGTTTCATTCGTAAATCGTCGATTTTAAGCCTTAGCTTGATATTTTCGCTGTTTAGTCTTTCCACTTTGGATTCAGAAGCGTGAAGTTGATGCTCTGTGTGACGAAGCCTGTCTGTCTCCGCCAAATGCAGTAAAGTTTTGTTCTGCAGTTCCTTGTTTAATCCTGCCACAGTCTTCCTACAAAACAAAATATAACTTTTTTTCGTCCAGACATAAAAAAAGACGTTTGAGTAGAGAGTAGTGTAGTAGTAGCGCTCCGCGTGAACAACTGAGAAGCTTTCTTTTCTCTCTCTCTCTCTCTCTCTTACCGCAGGGAGACCATCCTCGCAAACACAGGGCGGTAGAAAGAGGCGGAAACGTTTCTCCCGAAACCAGCTACTGCCAGGCCTGGGTCTCCGAGGATGCAGAAGACAAAGACGTATAAACCTACCCAAGAGCTGGCTACACTCAAGAGAAACCTGTGGAATAGCCACCACTTCCGTCAATAGTGAAAACAACTGATCTCCTTGTCTAAGTGTGAGTCAAGGTCTTTGAGCTCGGAGGGCTTAACAGTTTTTTTATCCTCTAAACACAAGGCTCCGCTATAAATTTTTTTGTTGTTCATTAAGACTTACTTCGAATCTTCCAATTGCAACTGAAGGAAGTTTACGTAGTCCTTCTTATCACCAAACTCGGAAAAAGCATCGTGAAATTCCATCAAACGGTCACTCATGCTGCTTCCCGCCTGAAATAAGAAACAGATTTGCTGGTAAAAAGATGCAATTCTCAAGACAGATTACGGTAATGGTCATCTCACCCAAAGGTCGAGAATTCGCTAGATTGCTATATAAAGCCACACGTTGTATGGATGATGTTGAAATGTTTTCGTGCCGTTATTACGCAACCGTTGTATGGGAAGGAGCCGTTTTCGAGGCGACCTAATAGTGGAGTCACACATTTTCCAAGCCGTCGATTGGTTAACACTCAGACGGAGCTCCATCACATTTAAGCTACCCTAGACCGATAGACCCAGTATTTAAATCAGTTCCGTCAAGGCAATGTACATGTACGCCAACAACGAGGAAATCCGTGCTACAGATTTTTTTTCCTTTCCCCCGAATAGTTTAAAACTATTACTGTATGCCTGGGCACAGAGGACAGGTTTACAGCTGAAAAACTGAAAGCAAACGTTGAATGTGGCGCACACTACCTTTTGTTTTTCCAAACTTGATATTTTAGAGTTCAGTATTTTTACTTCACCCTCCTTCTGTACCAACGCCTGGGTCAACCTTTGAATCTGAGAAGCATCTGCATGACAGCCTTTAACTTGAAGAAGAGTGGCCACTTGATTCTTCAAACAAAAAGAAAGTATAGGAACGTATTAAATTATTGATCGCTTTATTGCCCTCATAAAATGCAATTGTGCCGACAATGACAACAAGAAACAAACAGACAAAATGCTGCACGTCGAATAAATAACTGTAATTTTTCGATAGTTTCTGAACAGAGGGTTCGAGTGGGAGTCCAAATCTGCTTCGGTCGCCAAATATCACCTGTTTTGCGGGCTAATATATTCAGTGCGGTGCTGATCAATTTAGGACATTACCTTCAGCCTCTGCAAATGTTGTTTTGTCATATTGTGTATCTTGACCATCCCTTCGTGTCTGGCTTGTAAACTGCAATACTTCTTCTCAAGTTCAAGCCGTCTGTCCTCCACCTACAGAAGTTTAAAAGTGTTATGTTTATACAGAGTACAAAAACAATGATTATTAGGACTTGCGTGCAAGAAATGAAATATACTCCGTACCTCTCCAAACAATGAGTTTCCTTGTTTCCCGAAGTTTCTCCTGGCGTTGTCAGCTTTCAGGTTTTCTAATTCAGCTTTAAGTTCACCTGCTTCAAGGCGGGAGTCCTGTTTTAAGATGGTTGTCAAAAGACACATCATTTATACATAAAAATAAATTTAAGACATAAGGAAGGGCTTGGTATTGCTTTTAGGTTAAAGATACATGCACAGGTTGTTAAGGGGGGGGGGAGGGGGAGAGACAAAAGGCTTAGAAAGAGGCAAAGCCGTAACCCACTGTCGACACTAAAAATACGGACATACCATATAATTAGTTTTTTATATAGCCTGCGAGGACGATTAAGGCTAAAAGTGATGCCAACCTGGAATAGTACACCATGACTTCCAACAGTGTTTTGACGTCATTTGATAACAAGACCCATGTAAGGTGGTTTTAGGGTTCAGCCCACCCCACCCCGTGTAAGTAGGTATTATGTCGGAGGTATGCTTTCTTGGGATTGGTTACCTTTCTGCCAAAAAAAAATTCCGTTGGGTGTAGCCTGTGAATATACCTCCACTTCTCTTTGCTTTTCGTTGCTGGGATGATAGAGAGTACTAAGAGACAGCTGTATTCACAGGTTGGTGCTTCTTAACCAGCTCACTGCATAAAATTGTTTCAGGTATTCAGATTATAGTGGAGAGTGGTGTGAAATGATGAGCGGATACTTATCATTGCATTGTTCACAGGCTAACTCAAAAATTTACCATGATTTCTTTCAAGCCAACATAAATTTTGAGTAAATAATCTTACATCCTGGAAATTAGAACAGGCTGCAATGCTACCAATGTACATGTACAAGGTAATTAGCCTGTTCCAAGCGTTCGGATAGTGGAGTGTGCGCTTGTGGATAGTGGAGTGTGGCGCGTTTTTTTCTGCTCACGTCTCTTTGCTCCGTCACCACGATCTGAACGCCCGTGACAAGGTCTATAAAAAGGTCTTTCCATTATCCATGATCGAGCCTGGCGCAGCCTGGCGTTAAAGCCTGGCGGTCGCTTGGCGTTGCCTGGCGTAAGTTAGCGTCTCTCCCCGTCCAGACCTTTTGCGTGACAGTGTTCGCGCGTACTTGAATACGCAAAAATACGGACTGTTCTACAGTCTAACTCTTCTTTATTAATATCACAAAGAACTGAACTTTTGGGATTTTGATATTGCTCTTAAATTTTCCCTGAGTTTTGAATATTTCATACTTGCCTGTAAACAGTTTAACCAAGTATGTGCTTGGCGAGTCTTCTCCTGCAGTTCTTCTTCCAGATACCCAACTTTCTCTTTTAACACGTTTTGATCGAATAACATCCTCTGCTGGTTATCTTCATAATCCGCTAATTTCATCATTAAAACTTCTCGTTCTCCCTGTAGTTCAGCAGTAAGATTTACATACTCCTCAATGCTTTCCAACCTGGACCTTCCTTTGTGTTGCAGTTCCTCATTGCTTTGATAAGCCTTTCGTAACATTTCTTCTTGTTTCTTGCTCTTTTCCTGTAGTTGATTTTCCACGAGCGTGTGCTTGCTGACATCGTTCTGCAAAGACTCTATTTCCTTTCGGAGATCATTGACCTTTTTTTCCGTGAGTAGCTGCTGAGATTTTTCCTTTTCGTCAAATTCCTTGCGTAATTTTTCCTTTAAGTCATCCAATTCGTGAACATGATTTGAATTGGCCCGAATCTCGGTTTCCAACTTTGATCGCAAAGTATGATTGTCTTGCTTCAGCTCCTGTGGAAAGAAATAAAGGCAGGATAAACGTTTTACCTATCAATTTAAACGTTAGTGGTCAAAAATAGTGGAATTTTTAAGTGTAAACTAAGCTTACCTCTATTTTTCCCAACGTTGAAATGTAATCGTTGTTTACTTCTTCAAGTTTTCTTTCCAATTCGTGATTGTTCTCAAGGAGACTTTTTCCAAGTTCCCCCGCCAATTCCCTGTCCTGCTGCAGACCTTCATTTTCTTCCTTTAACCGAATGATTTCTTCTTTAAGAAACTTGTAAACTTCTTCTTCTTTTGCGAGTTCCATCACGATTTTCGCTTGTCTTGCTATTTCAAACTTCCCTCTGATGGTTTTCAGTTGTTGTCACTTCGCTTTGTGATTGGCTGCCTTGTATGAATTGACCAATCAAATTTGATATTTGTACAGCGCGGGCTCCCAATTCAACCAGCGGTTTGAAGAAAATTAAAAATGGCGGAATACATGTAGACTGAACAAGCGTTCCGCCTTGTGTTCTCTTACACTTTGCCGTATTTTAGGAGAGAAATCTGAGATGAATTTGAAAAGCTTGAGATGCAATGAAGTGTAGAAATGCTAATTCAGTTTTGCAGACAAAAGAGGGCTGCAACTAGAGAGATTTTTACGAGATCACCCTTGCTGAGCTGCCCGGTCAAGTTTTGCACTGGGGAAAATGGTTTCCTTGACAAAACGAGGAAGGGATACAGTTTACCAAGCAGAGTCTCCCAACATGATACACGATCCCCAAATAGGTAAGGTATCGGTGTATTTTTTTTAACTTAAATTGCCTGTTTACTAGTTTAATTAATATACTCGCTAAGCCTATTTTTTTTTTATCCCGGGGGGGGGAGGCGGGTACTGCCATATGTGAGCTATATAGTTATGTGCCGCTGTGAAGGGTATGGTTTTTCAACAGTTTACTCTAGGACATATAAATCAGAACTGTCCCTAACCCCCTTATTTTTTGTTAACTAAATGGTAGTTAGCTAGTTCTAATTGGCTGAAGACACTCATCTAAAAACAGGAGGGTGGTATAACAATAAAAATGGCTGAAATTAACAAATGCAAAAATGTAAGCTTCTGGGTTAATATTCTTTTGTTTACCAGTAAATTAAAATTAGCCTGACTAGCCTCATTCTTCTGTACAAAATTCAAAAGAATATATCTTAATTTTTGACTGCTCTTTTTTAAAAACACATATTTAGTTGAATTATTGTTGATTTATTAATTTACAGCTTTTCATTTACTCATCACTTTCGGAGAACATACAGTCTGTCAACAAACCATGGGATGTCAAGAAAGGTACTTGTATACAGAACTGCAAATAGCAGACAGTCATTGGACAGAATCAGGATAAATTTTGTCCAACAAAATACAGTACACGTAGTTATTGTAATTACACTACATGACCCGAGAGATCAGATACCAAAGGCTACATTATAATTTTTGAACCTGAAGAACTGCATAGAGATCAATCCTGCAGTCAAAAAAAAATGTTCATACCATATTTAAACATTACCTGGTAAGTTATTACTATTAAAGAGTGATATGAAAATTCTGTTGTTTATAGTGAGGCCTGTGTATTTTCAAAGATTGTCCTATACCAACTGACGAATGTTTTAGCTTGATAATTATTAAATAAATGAATTTTGTTATGTTCTTGATCACTAAGAGGGTTTTTTCTGTTTGAGTTCACAACTTCCTATTTTTTTATTGTTGTAGGATACAATTGACATGTCACAGTTCCCAGTTTCAAAAATAAAGAACTTTAGTATCATTGCTCACATTGATCATGGAAAAAGCACCCTTGCTGACAGATTACTTGAAATGACAGGTACTGATGTACATGTATTTTCCAAAAATATGTTATTACCATAATGACTGTCTTAATAATGTGTTCAGTTAATTATGATGCATTGTTTATAAAAGAGTTTTCAGATTTTTTTAGACGTCAGGGCAGCATTTTTTTTTAATAAGAGATGTTCACAGAAACACTGGCTTTGCCTGCATGCCTGGGCAGTTTTAAAATTTGTTTTTGTTTTATAATTATTGTTTATATTCACAAATGATTTATGAATGAATAGTTGTTTATGTGGTAGTTATAACTGGTATAGTCACCAAATAAAACAACAAACTCCGGGTCACTAAACTTAAAAGGCAGATCAACCCCTGTAATTGACACTAGCTGAAAAGAGGTTAGGGATGTTGTTAACAGGGTCGATTTGATCCAGTCACTAATTTGTCTAAAACACACCTAGTGACTGTAGATAATTAGGTAGTTGAAAAAAGATAACTAGTATACTTGCTGACAGTGTTATTTATATCATCTTTATTGTAGGCACAATATCAAGAAACAGTGACAACAAACAAGTGCTGGACAAACTGCAAGTTGAGAGAGAAAGAGGAATAACTGTCAAGGCACAGACTGCATCATTGTTCTACAACTATAAAGGAGAAACCTATTTATTAAATCTTATTGATACACCTGTAAGTGTTGATCAAACTCAGTCATCATTGTAATAATTTAGATGAAAATAATTTGCCCCTTGCAAAGAGAGACAGAGGAATGAGGGGAAGGGAGGGAGGGAGCTGGTGATTTTGCCTCTGTTTAATAAAATACATGTTTACAATGATTATGAATGTATATTAATCTGTGGATGACTTATTAATTGAAGTAACAACAACAATATTCCTGTAAACCTCTTTCAATATTTATAGACTTTACTTAACGGTTTGGTCTTACCCGATTCTCTTTTCTACATTATTGGAAATTTCATTAAATTGAGTCAGTTGGTTAAAAGTTTATAATAACTGCATGATAACGAAGTATACATTTTAAATTGTAGGGCCATGTGGACTTTAGTTATGAAGTATCAAGATCACTTGCTGCTTGTCAGGGAGTTATTCTTCTTGTTGACTCATCACAGGTACAGGCTTGGATTTACACTGTTGTTATAGATTAAATACAAAGTTGAATATCCTTGAATTTGTATGAGAATTTTCAGTTTATTCAAAACCTGAATTAATGTTAACTCTGTGAGTTTATTTTTCAACCCTCAAAAAATAAGCAACAACATTTACATGAACAAGAACATTGACTTCATTTAATTTTAGGGAACTCAAGATTGTAGATATGCTGGAAGCAAGTAATGTATAATATATTAAAAACTATTTACGTGTGTACCATGCATCAGTAAACGTACCAACTAAAGATCTTTAAATTCAGTTTTATGTTGATTTAAATTTCTTGTTGTAAGCACATACAGGTCAATCAGTATCATATTATTCTTCTTATTATTATTATTGTTATTATCATTATTATTATCAGTAAATGTACATTTTTTATTTTCTTAGGGTGTTCAGGCACAAACAGTGTCAAACTTTTTCCTGGCATTCGATAAGGATTTGCACATAATCCCAGTACTTAACAAGGTATTGCTTTTGATATATCTGCAAAAGTCTACACCTTCGTAGGTTAAGTTAGCAGCTATTTATTGCCTCCGAGCAAGGCTGTGCTCAAGCAGAGCCCGGTGGCCCATGGCACCAAACTTTTGCTCTCCTGTGACTCGAAAATCTTTACTTTTTCATAGAAGTCATATATGCTGGGCACACTGGATTTCACAAGTTCAGAGCACTGGGGCTCACTTCAATTTTTCTTAGAGTACAGCCTTGATAAGAACATGTTTTATTTATCAGGCTGAACTGGTTCTTATATAATTATATGCAGGTCCTTTATGGGCCAAATTTCAGCCTGATGTTCTTAATCCATTTTTTCTTATATGCGGGTGTATGTAGCAGGTGTACTATTACCAGTTTGTCCAATTTTATTTCAAGGTTATATTTTTTCCTTTTGATTCCAAATTAACCACCACTTTAGAATGTAAAGTGATCCCAGTCATACAGTCATTTGCTGGCTTTTTTTTTAGTTTATTTAGAGTTAATTACCTCTGAGCAGAAGTTGGATGTCACTTCCATATTCACATTTGGATATCAATACAATTTCATTTATTCAATAATTTATTAAATAATATTTGATATTCATTTACAGATAGACTTAAAGAGTGCAGATCCTGATAGTGTTTCAAAACAAATGGAAAAATTATTTGATATCACACAGGATGAAGTTTTAAAGGTGAGAACCTTTTCATTGGAAGACGAATGAAACAATGTTGTGTTGTGTTTAATTAATAAATAGAAAATATTTTCAATGTTTTAATCACCGATTATATATTGTTTTCTGCCTTCATGTAAGGCCCCATTTATATGGAGAAAACTTGTCCCGAGTAGAAGGTTCACTCTCTCAGTCAAGTCACCTTTAGCAAGTGTTTATATGAGAACAAAGTTGGCCCCTTTGCTGGAGCCAAAAGGCTTGCACATTGCTCCAATTGTCTTGCTTTGACCATGCTGACCCTGATTGGTGAGCCAAAGTGAAACGTTGGTATAGTTAAGGAGGGTGACTCTAGCATCACAAAAGAGTGACCTGAGCCATTTTTTGTTTCTCATGTGAACAGTTTGCCACATTTTGAAAGGAAAGCTTGATAGCTTGGGCAGGCGGGTGACCCTTCTACATGGGCAACTTTTCTCCACAAAAAGAGTGCCTAATAGGCTTGGTAACCATTTCTTTTCGTTGTTTTAAAATTGATATTGTTTAGTATTGCAATCCGATTGGCCTGGTTTTATAATGAAATGGTAGAGGAGTCTTATATATGAATTGTAAGCAAGACATTTGTCATATCAGCAAACAAATTGTCAAGTCCATTGATATCAGGCAGAATGATCATGTGTTATTTTTCACTAGTAAGAGTGCTCACCAAGTTTGACTGATTTGTTAATAAATCAATTTTTTTGTAGTTCAGCTTTTACATATAATCATAATTAATAAATTTCACTGTTTTTCCCTTGAATTGTGGTTATGAATCTGAATCTGACTTGACCCCAGTTTTCTCTGTTGAACCTCTCATGGTGGTGTGCAGGGTTTGATGGGAAGACATACAGAAGTAAGGAGAGAGAGTCTTCTTTTTCCTCCTTTCCATAACCCCTAGGCTCTGCTCCCACAGGACTATAAGTCAGAATCAGAATCAAAGGAGAAATATCAAACTGGTTAAATTTGAAATTTCTTCTGATTCATAGCAAAAATTGAGCTAAACCTTACCAAAGGAAAGGGAAAAAATACCGTACAGTTCTAAATCTATTTATTAATAATTAGAGTGCTAATACATGTGCGTTCATTTTGTATAATTTTCTTGATTTGTTTGACATTCTGACATGGGAATTTATGGCCAATCACTGCAGATCTCAGCAAAAACAGGCACTGGAATAGCAAGCATCCTTGAGACTGTTGTTGAAGATCTTCCTTGGTAAGTTAACATGATTGTTGTACAGTTCAATTAGACTCATGTCAGCAGTCTCTGTGCATTTTTCTTAAACGTTGGTGGAGTGGTGTTGGTTACACAAAAGCAGCAAGTTTCAAGCAGCAAATTCACTCAAGATAGGCTGAGGAAAACGTGGGCTGTTTGTTGCCTATTATCGTTTGTAAAAACAATATAAGTTACATAGTTCTTTTGCATCTTTAAATATTTAACAGAAAAAATTGTACATTTTTTACAGCTTGTTTCAGTCCACTTCCTCCCTCCCTATAACCAAAAACACTTTTTAATTTATAGTTTTCATGCCATACTGTTAAGGCAACTTTTAGTGAGATCACGGGTCGCTGTCTGACCAATAAGCCCCAATATCAAAATACAAATTCTCCAAACTGATCTCCATAAAAGATAAAGTCTAATCAGGTTATTGATTCTCTTAATGCTTTATATTGTGTATTGACTGAATTGTTCTAAGAAAACTGATGTTGGTCACTTTTTGGACTTAAAAGGTAAAGAACGTTCTTCTGATACAAACACTTCTGTTAACTTTTCAAGAAAGACTGCCCCTTTATTGTTGTTCTCCATTTTAATCTTATTGGTTGTCAACTGATAATTGTGCGAATTTTTAGCCCTCAGGGTGATTCAACCGCGCCATTAAAAGCTCTTCTTTTTGACTCATGGTATGATCAGTATCGAGGAGTAATCTGTCTTGTTGCAATTCTGGATGGATCACTTAAAAAAGGTGGAGATCAGTTTGATTTGAGACACATTCATCTGCGCAATGCCAATCATCAACCTCAGTCTAATGACACTTATCTGTACAACTTGTCTTATCTATCATCATAATAACCATTGCATTTACAGTGAAACCTGTATTAAGCGGACACTCTCGGGGAATGCTGTGGTGTCCGCTTAATACAGGGTGTCCGCCTAATACAGGTTTCGATATATAACGTCAAATGCCATTCAAATGAACAGTGGAAGCGTTTATAATACTCCCAGAGACTATGACGATAGACGTTTGCATTAATTTCTTTATCAAAGTGAACCAATTGATCCTAGTACCATAAACATGAATTGGAACTCAAATTTGAAGAAATCAGATGAGTGAAACAAGCTCTATACAAACAAAACGAAATTGAAAACAATCCTGTACTGTGGAACTAATCAAATAAGTTCGTTAAGTCACGTTTTTTAATGTAAAAATCGAAAAATTTGTGGGTGACAATTCGAGGCAATCTTTAGCATTTCCGGTGTCTGGCGTGTTGGGTGGTGGAATTTAATCACAAGTGTCCGTTTAATACAGGTTGGCAACAATAGAAATAACCATTTCAGGTACTTTTTAGGTGTCCGCGTCCGCTTAATAGAGGTGTCCGCTTAATAAAGGTTTCATTTAAAGTAAATAAGGGAAATAAATTTGGGGACTTCGGCTACTGTCCGCTTAATAGAGGGTGTCCGCTTAATACGGTGTCCGCTTAATACAGGTTTCACTGTACTAACATATGTTTTTTGTTTTTGTTTGTTTGTTTTATTGATTTTTCACTTTTTTTGTTTTTATATCCTGAATTGCTTTATTACTAGTAACCTTTATTCTTGTGATGATTTCAGGAGATGACATTATGTCTGCTTACACTAAGCAGAGTTATGAAGTTATGGACGTCGGAATAATGTATCCGGGAGAAGTCTCTACTGGTGCACTGTAAGATTTATAAAACAGCAGATCACATATTTGGATAGACTATTCAAAATATATTCACACTGGTAATATGCCATTTTTGCTCAACAGTTTTGCTGGCCAAGTTGGCTTTGTAGCTTGTGGGATAAGGAATAGTAAAGACGCACAGATTGGTGACACGTTTTTCCATCCGCAAGCTCCCGTGCCTCCCCTGGGGGGGTTTAAACCAACGAGGCCCATGGTAAGATTGGCCTTTTTCCAGGTGTTCATATAGTAAAGTGCGAGATCAAAAATGGAGAGGAGCCGCGTACGCTATATAAATAAATAAAGTAAATAAATAATTAAAAGTAAGTATTCTAAATAATGATTTAGAGGTGGTACATCCACTAAGTGGTTCTTCCTCTAACTGATGATTCCTGGATGAATTGGAATTTGGAAATGTTAGTTTTTGAGGAGAGGACAAGACCGGAGTACCCGGAGCGGAATACCCGGAGAAAAACCTTTCGCAGTAAAGGAGAGAACAAACAACGAATGTAACTCACATATTGCTTCCTCGCCGGGATTTTAACATGGGTGATACTGGTGGGAGTTGAGTGCTCTCACCACTGCACCACCCTTACTCACGTAACGCGTTTCCATCTGAATGCGGCCTGTAAGAGGCGGCTATGGTAAGATGAACAGTCAAATAAAACATACAAGAAAAAGAAATCAACAAACAGATGGAATAATAGAAAACAATAACATTCAGGTTAGCTGCAAGGACAGACTCAAATACGAACATTAATTTCAAAAACTAATAGTGAATGTTACAAATTTTAGTACTGTGTGTTATAGGCGATTTTAATTATTGTTTCAAGACGAGGATTTTCTCATCAGTTCTATTTTCCTCTTTCTGTGGTGCTTGACTTCTTTTCAACATTTCCTCCTAACTGTTTGATCTGTTGCCCGGCCACTCATAATAACAGAATGTCGGAGATAGTTTTACAGCTCTGTCAAAGAATTGTTTTGATATCTTTGTGTTTTATTCACCGATAGGTATTTGCTGGCGTTTACCCCGTGGATCAATCAGAGCATATGTACTTAAGATCTGCTATCGAGAAGCTCACTCTTAATGATGCTAGTGTTTCTGTTCACCCTGATTGCTGGTATGGAGTTTAATTATTATAGATATCCAGTAGCATAGTTTATTACGAATAACAAACATTGCCTCTGTCAGAATTTGTTAAAAGATCTTCAGGATCACAAAAATCACATTCCATTTTGCGATATAGTTATTACACGGAGTATTTAAATATTTTATGCAAGACAAGAAGGTACAATGTCCTTTCCCCGGTCAAGAGCGGTGAAGACCCCGGTAGAATGGTCAATCTTTCATGGGTGGGGGGGGAGTATCACGGGCCCACAGTAACTGGTTTCACGCTGTTGCGATTACCCTGCCAAGAACTGTGAAATCTAGTAAATGGGGTTGCGCACGCGCGCCTCACATGTCTCCCGCCCTAGGTCACACGCGTGGCCATTATCTTCTACCACGCGTTTCACTCCGCTAACTGAAAGAAAGTGGGTACTGCACAGTCCTCAGCTAAGGTAAGCTCATCGGAACAAAATGTTTTAATTATTTTAGCCTTGCACTAGGACAGGGATGGCGGCTTGGTTTTCTTGGCTTGCTGCATATGGACGTCTTCAAACAAAGACTTGAGCAGGTATGTTCTATTTCTACTTGTAATTTAAACTCTATTGTACTAGAGAACATATTTCTCTTTGTAAAATGAATCCTTTAGTATCACATGTGCGCTTTCTTTGCTTTCAGGAGTACGATGCATCTGTTATTGTTACATCTCCAAACGTTCCTTACAAAGGTACTTGTAGCTATAAAGATAGACTTCGAAAATTTGCTTACTTGGAGCCGCGGGAGTCTTTTTTTAACTTTGCGTTTCTCTTTTGACAGCAATTTTAGCAGGCAACGAGGAAAGAGAAGTAGAGGTTCTAAACCCATTAGAGGTAAATTGCTTTTTAGCTGCTTACTTTGTGTATTTTTTTTTTCTGGTTTCGAAAGTCGCATTTTGGAACTCAAATAGATTTGATGAAATAATAAACCAAAAAAGACTGCTGTTGACAAAAATTAGTGGACTAAGTACAACTTAAAACTTGCATTTACAGCTCCCTGATCACTCGAAAGTGAAACTGTACAAGGAGCCATATGTACTGGGCACAATAGTGTTCCCTGAGGAATGTATGGGAAAAATGCTTACGCTTTGTGAGGTTAGTATAGATGAACAGGCAGTCACGCAAGCTTGCGCGAAATTAGTTCTATATCCTGCAAGAAGGCGTCGACTCAACACGAGGAAGATGACTTGCACACACGCTCAAAAAGTGAAGACTTCGCGAATGAGGAGTCTGTTTATACACTGTATGTATTAACCGCGCATGTGCCGTTTTAGGGTCCACTGAGCTTGGCAACAAGCAACACATGCTGACTGCGACAGTAATGTGGGCCACATCCCTTCCCCGTCCGAAAGTCATCGCCGTCCTTCTCTTCAATCCTTGTACTTAATATCCTTGTCCATTTCTTGAGCATCTCCGCTTTTTGTGATAATCAAAGTGCGCATCAAGGCCCTAGATTTTTTCCCTTTATTTTTTTCCTGCCATATACAAGTCATCTTTTTGGTTAAGAACGGCATTGATGTTGCTTCCCCTTTCTTTCTTGTCACTTGTTTGTTTCAGAGTAGGCGTGGTGAGCAGCAAGAGGTGCTGTACATAGACGAGTCTCGTGTTATGCTGAAATACCTGTTACCGCTGAGCGAAATTATCGTTGACTTTTACGACGAACTCAAATCTCAGTCCTCTGGATATGCAAGGTTTGTTTTTTAAAACTAAGTTCAACCTCCAGTGTGCAAAACATGGGATATGTATGCACACTTGGAGGACTTAAAGCAGTCATGAGAAGAAGCGTTTTGAACATAAAGAGGCAGATGGTTCCACCCTGGGACAGGGCGAGGAAAGATTGATGCTGTGTAACAGCTTTTAAATGCTAGGGTATTTCTGAAGTAGTGTTGACTTTGAGATTGGTCTAGTAACACGCCAGATCCTGAACAGGATCTGACACCTTTCAACGTCCACGCGACCGTGTTTCAAAAATCTTTTTACATCAGGGATTGGTGGCTGACAGCCCTGCGGCGCTCTTCGAGGCTTTACTGCCAACCGTGATCCCACATATTTTTCAGTAGTTGAAATATTCTAAAGTCTGCATCTACAAATCAATATATATCTTCACAACCGGAGATTCTCAGGTTGCCATTTTCGTTTCAGCTTTGACTATGAAGATGAAGGCTACAGAGAAACTAATATAGTGAGGGTAGGTTTTGCTGCCAAATATTAAATAGTGATCTGCTCACGGAGGAAAGCCGCGTCTTTTCTGAAGTGTTCTACTTATGAAAGCTATCTATAGACTGCTGATGAAAAGCAGCGAAATTCTTTATATCATTATAATTGATTTTATTGTATCTATTTTAACAGATGGATATTCTGATAAACGGAAATGCAGTTGACGCGTTAAGCTGTATAGTACATGTAGACAAAGCCGTGCAATCAGGACGGACGCTGTGCGCCAAACTTAAAGACGTCATTCCAAGGTATAGCACGGCAGCTCACAAGTGTGTTGTTGTGATTTTCCATTTTAATTCCAATCGAGAGCAACGCGGATTTTCTAACCAAGCAGCAACCACAATATTTTAGTTTTTGTGATGGATCCCACCTTTTATTACCCTGCGTACGGCCTGTTCAAACCGTTAAACAAAGTAAAAAAGAGAAGCGAGGTGTGACTTTTTATGCATTGTTAACACGTGCAAACAAGAAGAAGAAATGTATCAGAAGTGGATTTCTTGGGTTACCCTCCCTCAGCCCTATACACTGTGCAGTCGAATTTATAAAAGCACCTCCCTGCTATCGTCTGATACAAAGAGTTGAGAAAGAGAGACACTAACGCTTCGTCCAGCGCTTTTCAATGTTCTTTGTTATTTTGATTTTTTTGTCCACTTTAGGCAGCTATTTGAAGTGGTTATCCAAGCTTCTATCAGAGGAAAGATTACAGCAAGAGAAACGTAAGAATTGTACATTTGAATACGTAGCGTCTTCTTTAACGTCATTGGCACAACACATTGTGCGTCATGTCGCGCCTTTTTCCAGAGCTGCAAGTTATAGTCGGTCAGCGAACAATGTATGGCCTAGCCTGCAATGTATGCCTTATTTAAGGGCAAACGAAAGCTCCTTGTTTATGTTCACAACACTGTAGCCGCTCTCTTCAATTTTATGACAGGAAGGTTGGAGGTAGCCTGCGTTGCAGCTGGTATCAGGGATTAAGACTGTCGTCTACGACGGACGCAGGCTAGATTGAGCCGGAGAGAAGAGTGACGGGTTCAACATGGCGATTACGCGAGAAAAAAAAACTCGCACACCTATAAAAAAAAAAAACGCCTTCAGTGTAGGCTAACAATATCCAACTAAAATTTTCTCCCGATCGAAGAAATCCTACATGCAGTCGGACATGACCGAGCAAATCAAATACTAAAGACTACAGCCAGGCTGAGTAGATCGGTTGCAGCTTTCTTGTTCGCTTTGATCTTTTTCCTCCTTCTGTTTCTTAACAGTTTGTAATCTTCTCTTTCTAGGATTAAAGCACTCAGAAAAGACGTCACTGCAAAATGCGTAAGTTTTACCATTTGTACCATTTTATACTCTACAACAGACACTTATTTTTTGACTTGATAATGACATTAGTTGAACGTCGAAACGTCGTCGTTTTTAACTTTTTTTTTTAATATGAGAAACATTTTAGCGCAGTATTTTTTATCCAAATGTTTATCGCAATCGCTTCTTATTTACGTCTTGTAGTTTTTAATTTTTTTTTTTAGTGTGTGTTTTATGAATTTGTGTTTGCGTATGTGTGTCACTCACACGATTTTCGTTTTTGTTTGTTCGTTTCCTGACAAGTCTTTCCTGACAAGATGCTTCATATAAGGGAAACGCCTATTGTTGTTACATTTTTCTAGATACTTATTCAAACTGTAGTCAACGGTCACCCTCTAATTAAGCGGTAAATTACTAACCGTTCCAACAAGTTAATGATTTTTTTAACTTCTATCGAACTGTCAACCTGTATAAGTGATCGATCAGCTTGTGTGAAGGAAGACCTCTTATACGCAAGTTTGACTGTATTACGCACGCGCCGACTGCACATCTCAATCTTAAATCCCCAAATCACGACTCAGTGGGACGCGTCACCTGTACTTGAGGGAGGGAGGGAGGGGACATTACATTCTCACGATTGGTTATTATTATAGTTATTTAAATTGATTATTTATTATTTGCAGTATGGCGGTGACATAACGAGGAAAATGAAGCTTTTACAAAAGCAGAAAGAAGGAAAGAAACGAATGAAGAGAATAGGAAGAGTGGATGTTCCTCATGAGGCCTTTTTAGCTGTTTTGAAAAGATGACAACAGTTCATCAAAATAAAGCTCTCTAATACAGAAAAAAGAAGTGATGACGCTACAAAAATCTAAATTCATGTAGCCTGGGACCAGGCTCCGTAGTGGGAGAAAAAGGTGAAAAAGAAAAATCGAGGGAGCGAAAAAATAGTGGCGAGCGAGCGGTTATCTTTGCGCTTTCCTCCACTGCGGAGCCTGGTCCCAGGCTAAAATTTTTGAAATTATGGGATTGGTTGGAATGTCCAGAAAGACCAAGATAAAAATGTTCATTGCTAAAAATCAGCCTTTTGGGGCAAATTGGTGAGGAGATATAAGCCACGTTTTGCTCGAATAACTCCATATTAATAGCTCTAAAATAAGCTTCTGTCGTTAATGTTACGATCCAAGCCAATTTTATGAAGGATTTGCAGAGAGTCATCAGGTCAAATTGGTGCTTACTTCTCTTTACCATGTTGCACTAACAGTTGATTTTTGGCAAGGAAGGCTATTTTCCTATTTTTCTTTCTGAATATGCTGAACCAATCCCATAATTTCACAAATTTGAATTCTGGCATCACACCTCTCTTCTCTATTGTGAGACGTTTTAGCAAAAGACGCCAATGGGCCAGTTTTGAATTACTGAAACCAATATGCTTTTAAAATTATTTGAAGTGACATTTGAATAATTGATTTTAATTTAAATTCATGGCTCCAAGCCTGAGGGGTACAAAATCCAAAGAAACTGCAATTGCCTTAAGATTCCGAGATTGATAATTCATTTCCACTGTTGTATTACCCTCATCCTCGAAGCTACCGCCTATAGCTATGTATGATTTTCTAATCTTTCGAAACTGGCCTATTTTAACTAACTCTTGCCTGAGTCCAAGAACTTTTTTACCAGTGGTCAGGGCTACTGTCAAGTGAGCGCGCAGGTTTTGGCATTTTTCACGGGTATTCTTTCGTACATTTCAACATTACATGAACTGAGAAAACAGCCGACATATGGCGACGCTACCACTGGTTTCCCCGCCAAATGACGTCTGAGAAACGAGCGCAGAAATTCCATACTGATGACGCGTCACTTCTCGGATCTGGGTAGTGCTTCTGATTGGCTGAATCAAATTTCACGCGGCACGACCAATCAGAAGCACTAACCCAGATCTGGGTAGTGACGGGTCATCAGTATGGAATTTCTGCGCCCGTTTCTCAAACGTCATTTGGCGGGGAAACCAGTGGTAGCGTCGCCAGATGTCGGCTGTTTTCTTAGGCTAAACATCACAAAGACAATGTGGCTTTGACAAAGACTATCTTTTATAATCCGTGTAGACTCAATAAAAGTTGTTGATTGTTCTACACCCTGAAGTTTTGATTTTCTATTTTCCTTGGTGGCTGCATTACACAGTGGACCTTAGTACCTGATAGCGACAAACATTTTCGTTCTGAATTTCTGTAATAAGATATGAAGTGATTGCTCTGAAATGACCAGTTTGCTTTAACTTTCTTCTAACAATCATCATAATTTCATCAACAAAAAAAACGTGATCACTGCGCGTATATTTTTAATCTAATTTTGATAGAAAAGGACCAAATGACGGAGTGGAACTGGTCTTTTCTTGGCCTAGTCAACAGAGGTAAATAACAACCGGTATATACAATATTGCTACCTGCTGAGTTGTACTTGTTGGTGTATCCAAGCTTAGTCCTTTTAGAGATGACATCAAAGCGTGCTCCAAACTCTTGCGCGTAGTTTTTCATCAGCTGAGTATAACACCATGCCTCGATCGATGTTAAAATGTTTTTCAACGATTTGTATTTTCCTGTCATTTGCAATTTTTGTTTCTTTTCTTGATCGCGTTTTCAATAGTTTCAATAGCTCGAGGCACAAACCAGTGACTAAAAGTACAAACTACGATGAATATGAACGTATTGTGCCAGCTAAAGGGGGAAGCCCTAGCTATTCGATTGCTAGAGACAAGAAAAGTATATTGACTGGAATTGCCAACAAACTGGACATCAACTCATTACGAGAGAATAATAATTCGTCTAAGACTAAGCTGATGGGATTAGAATTTCAACAAAGCTTGGACGTGTTTAAACGTGACTGGTGCCGACTGCAAAAAGCTAGATTAGATTGGAAAGAAATTCTTCGTCCTTGTTTAAATTTAACCGTCTGGTCACCAATAAAACCAGGATTTGGAGTCAATCAGATAACAGACCCTAGCAAGAGTTTTATTTCAGGGTGGAACATAAAAGCAGCCGGAGAATTCAGCCGATTTGTTATTCAGACGGTATCGGCAGGTAATGTGGAAAAAACTATCGGAGGAGACTCATGGAGAATTCATATTCAAGGTCCGTCGTCTTTGGCCCCAACCATTTTTGACCACAACAATGGAACCTATGAGGTTTTATTTCTTATAATAGAGGATGGAGATTATGAAGCTAAAATCTTCTTGGATTACAGCCTTTGCCACGGATTCAAAGATCCCCCTCCATATTGGTTCAAAAAAGGTAAAATATTTTTAGGTCAAAGTGATCAAATTCGCACATAGGCTCGGTGTCTCGATGCCCCACCGCGCCCGGGCACATCGAGATAACCAAGGCTGGAGATTGAGTATACTTCGTTGACAAACTGATTAATATTTTGGAACTATAAGCCGGCCCCAGTAGAGTTTTATTGCTAAAATTTGCCAGTTAAGCCACCTCTGTACAAAAATCGTTAAGCCTAAAATCTGGAACAGGTTATTATTTTCTCATAAAATCTACAAAACGATTATAATTATTTACACTTAAGGCGAATAAGATAAGTCAGCACTCCAACTGCAATTGTAATGGTATACAGGTTTTACCTAAGGAATGAGCTGACTTATCACTACGTACTGTCAACTACAATGTACTATTAGATTTCCTTCAGAAAATAAGAAGCTAATTAAGAGTCTGAAGGCCTAAATTTGTGCTTATTACCATTTTATGTAAGAACCCGCATGTTTAGGCAGTGGAAAATGTAGGTTAATTCTTAGTGGCGGGTCAGTTTTACCCCTGGAGGGTTTCAGTACTGTAGTGTACGGCTTCAGTTTTTGCTACCTGCCAACAAGCCCCATTCATTTTTTAGGTTTGTTTGGTTACTTGTTTCAAAGTCAATGAATTGTTAAGGGAACAGAAAAGCAGGACAGTATATTCCCCGTACACCATGTGGCTGCTCGAATTAAAGAGAACTTGGCAGGAAATTTAGATTATTAATTTTTAGACGAAAGCCTGACCCAGTAAAATCAAGACCAAGAGCCTGCATTTTTGCAAGTTAGCCTAAACAGGTTCTTACATAAAAGATAATTAGTACGTCAAATGTAGGCTATTTAGGTTCTTAAATAGGTTCTTATTTGTCTGAAGAAAAAAATATATTACGTCAAATTTAGGCTATTTAGGTTTTTAAATAGGTTTATATTTTTCTGAAGAAAAAAAAATTTATTGCGGAAAGTAACCTGATATAGCCTTTATGTATGTACGTTTATTGTCACCCGTATACGTTGTTTACTCATCATTGACATCATAGCAAGTCATGGTCTCTAGAAATTAAGTGCGACAGTGTATGTTTATTTTTAAATTCCGCATCAGAACTGGCTTGGTTTTTCATTAAAAGTAATAGACCCTTGATTTGGATCAATCCGAGATCGATGAAAAAATGAAACCCCTTAAAACTAGTTACGTTGCCGAGTTTGAGGGTAAATTATTCTATGGTGTGTGTGTGGGAAGGGGGCCGGGTATAGTTTGCCGGCCCCTACCAACTTGCTGAAGAAATTATCAGTTCACTAAGATAATTCAACATGTGACTGAGGATATTCCTTTTTTTTTCCCCTTAGGCAATTCCCAAGGTAAAAATCAACCTGATGGCATCCTTAAAGGGGACCGGCCTTACTTAATAGCTCCTTTCAGGGATGGAGAGAAGGTGACTTTTCATATTCCTCCATCAACGAATAATCTGCGATACAGTAAGTCAGGACTGATCAATTGCAACTGCCGAAACAATTTAAAACAAACAAACAGCACGGAAAGTGAATTATTATCCTTCAAACTCTAGTGGGTTGAATACGGTATGCGCGAAGGACCAGCTGCATGAATATTGTTGGCGCGGTCATTCATGGTATAGGGAAAAGTATTCATTTTGCATATCTATACAATTACAGAGAGTTTGTTATGTGAACGTATATATATTGTACCTGGCCAAGGCCTGTTGCATGGATAAGCCGATGATTATTGTACGTCAATGGGAGCTGGCTATCCAGCCTCCTACACAGACTTTCTTGGGGCTT
Organism: Porites lobata; assembly: GCA_942486035.1. Classification (NCBI taxonomy): domain Eukaryota; kingdom Metazoa; phylum Cnidaria; class Anthozoa; order Scleractinia; family Poritidae; genus Porites; species Porites lobata. The sequence goes on along the minus strand of CALNXK010000007.1, from coordinate 6,151,526 downwards.
CTTCGCGCCTTCCTGCAAGGGAGACTACTAGCTATCCAAAAGTTTGATTCACCCCTTACCCTTTGTACAGACATCCTTTTTCTAACGGACACCTCCATAAGACAGACACCTCGCTAAAACGGACAATTAGAGTTGAATCCTTCCTTTCTTTACTCTCTTTGATTGACTCTCTCTGAGACGGACACATATAGTGCCGGTTATTCTCTAAGACACTTTTGTCTTAGAGAGAGTCTAGAGAATTGTCTGTCTTAATTCTAGAGAGTCAGCTAAAAGGATCACCAACTCTAGGTGTCCGTCTCACAAAGGGTGTCCGTTAATAGAGAGTTGAATGTAGCAAATGAAACATACCTCATGACAGACGCAAATGGAAGCGCAAGACACGTACGCCTGACAAACGTTCCCTCGTGTGTTTATCACATCAATGATAGAAAATTGAGGTCTGCGGGAAGACTGCTTTTATACTCATAAAATGGACTTCAACCCCTTCAAACCAAACACCTTATACAGTTTCAATAGAAATATTCCTGCTTGCTAATTTTTTGTACATGAAGTTGCTGAAGCTGGATACAGCACTCAATTAACCGGACGCTATTAGTATACGGAAACGATCCGTTTCCTTGTGAGCGACATTAATTCTCTTTCTTAATCATAACTTATTTTGAATCTCTGAATAAATAGTTGACGCCTTGGTGAAAGTTAACTACACATGTGACGCGTCATGTAGAGCAATGATCTGGGATGGATTTGGTAGATGGGTCAATGGGCAATGGAAGCCTTACATTAAAGGTAAGTGTCTCGTTTGCATGACGATATTTTAACTGCATGAACAACGAAATTAGGCTGTATCAAGTAAACACAGTAGCCTTGTTATCGCCATGATAATTTATATATTTAGCCAAGGCTAAAAGCCAAGCGTCCATTTATGTACTTTTAATTTACTTAAAATAAAAAAATCCAGAAATTTAAACTTAGCTGATTTTAAAACAAAAAGAGAAAAGTATAGATCAAATTCAATCACAGTAATAGTTTTGGAAAGGAATTGTGACCCATTCGTGTGTGTCTGACCCACCCCCGCCCTCCCCCTCTCTTATAACAACACCGCTTTGAGAAGCTAACAGAGATTACAAGAGGATAATTAACCTTTATCAGGAGCCGGGCTCCTGCCTTTATCCTCTCGTGTTGAAATTTAATTTTTTATTTAAGCCTGCATGGTTTTCATATGTCGGGAAAATCCCAGACGATCTGGGATTTTACTGTTTCCCGACTGTCCCAGATTTTGCCGAAAGGCTGGTTGTCATTCACGAATCTGGTTGGCTGCGTCCAGTTTAGTTAATGGTTATAGGTCAATCTTTTCGTCTCAAAGGGATTCTACCCAAATGGTAAATTAGGCCATTGATTTTTTTTTGTTTAGAATATGTATTCTTTGCAATTAGGCTGTATCAAGTAAACTCAGTAGTTGTAATGTTTATTGTTATCGCCATGATATCAACACATCTCGTTGTTGTTTACAGACATCATTTTAAAGGATAATAGAAATCAAGAAGGTATCTTCTTCAGTTTTGGAGATTCCGTTTCTAATATGTTTCTCAGCTCCCTTACATCTGGTCCTTACCGTAATCTGTGCAAGAAGACATTTATCGCCTGTCGACCTATTTACCACTGGGTGTACGACATGGCAAAATACTGGGGCGATGGCGTCAAATCACCAAGGGAACCTCTCCCTGATGACGCTGATTACGATCACGAACGAGTTATAAATGACATCAAAAAGGTAAGCTTTAAATTTAAAAAGTATAAGATTGGAAATTTTAATACTCATAAATGGGGACTACGGTCAGTTTGGTTGCGGAACCTTGTTCCATCATTCCATCATACAAATTGTAGCCGACGAGCAAGCTCTCCCGGAGGGACGCAATGGCGCAGGGGCACTCAACGGCTGTTTTCTGTAAAAAGCAAAATTGCCTAGAATTTTCTATAGCGTGAGGAAGGCTAAAACTTCTAGATGACCTTTCTATTCCATATTGTACAATTTTCGTAGCATATCTTATATATTCCCTACGATTTTCTAAAGTTTAAATTTTTGCATTCCAGTCCCCAAGTAAGCCTACTTTCCGAAGAAAAAGGAAACCTTAAATCTTCGGATTCGAAAATTCGATGGACAGAGGAATCAGAAAAATTCTCACTTTCGTAAAACTTAAAATTGCATCTAAAATTTTCGGGCAAATAATACTGAGGCCCTTGTAATTTCGAAAAGACTTGAGTTGCCTCTCTTAGGACAACCGAACGGCTACAAATTTTATAGCGGCGCCGCTTATAATGCATTTTTAAAGATCTGAAAGTACTCCGGATAGTCTAAAAAGTTTTTTAATACATTTAGGAGGAAACTGTCATTGTTTGCCCCTGTTTGCGGCTGCATGGGCTTTCCCCCCGAAAAATCTTAAAGATCTAAATTGACCGGCAATGAGAAACCCTGGCCGTACCTGTTGCAGGGGATAGCCAGAACACGATGCAAATGGAGGACCTAATAATTTTTTAGTTGGTATAGTCTTATATTCCTCTCATTATACCTCTCTTTACCGCTTTACATCGCCTCATTCAACGACCTATAAACTTGTTTGTTTTGCAGACTTTGTTTAACCCGGAAATAACTGAAAAGAGTGTATTGATGATGAACATGGGAATCCATTTTGCTGCTGCAGTGAATTTTACTAATTATCAGCGAGTTATCGAACAGTTAATACGCCTGCTGAAGGATGACGGCGAAAACAAACCTGCCAAATATATCAGCAACTATTTTAAGGGGAGGTTTTTATGGAAAACGTCAACTGCCATTCACAGGGAAAGATTTCCAAATCCACATAAAGATGTCCGTCGGTTCATGACTTTTTCACGCGTTAAGTTGTTCAATGCCTATGCCCTTTCAGCCATGTGTCGTGCTGGTATTGACGTCATAGACGTTCATCCAATCAGCGAAGCTTATCCTGCTGGAACTGTGTCGCAGACCGATCCTGTGCATTATGCTGATAATGTGTTTAGGGATGTCGAGGGATTGCTTTTTAAGATGTTTAGTCCGTAAAAATAAAGAGAGAATGAAAGATCTGATTTTGGATGGTCCGAGCATGAGAGGGCTATGGTCTCCACTCCTAGTGCGCTTGGAAGTAGAGACTTTATATTAAGGGCTTGTTTCCCAACACGCCACCAAGACGATAAAGTTCCTCCTCCATTCGATCCACAGAAACATGGCGTCGCCCCTTGATTAGATAAAGGGGATAATTTTGTCGGTACACACTGACAAAGCAAGCCCAAAAGTAGAGTTCCCGTTCAAGAACGAAAAAAAACTTGAAACTCTTTAAAATAATAAACTAGAAAAAAAATAAAACTAAAAAATAAATTAGCAACAGTTTACCATAACTACGTTCATGTTTTCGCTACAGCAAGTGCGCCTTAACTCTGAAGGGATAAAGGGAGGCAGTCTGATTTATCTCGTAACCATCATTCATTCATGGCATTCTCTCTTGGTTTGTTTTAAACGAGAAAATATGAAACAAACAATACAAAAGAAGAGTTATACAAAAAGAAAAAAAAATAAACAACAGCTTATTGATTGCGGGATTTTGCTTTCACTTCCTTTCTCATTTGAATTTCTATGTGGATATAATATCTACTACTATTTTAGAATTATTTTTTGGCATTGTTTGGTGTAAGTAAATAACTCATTTTGTCTTCATCACAGTAAAAGTTGGCATAAACTTTCTGTTTTGAGATTAGTCACAAAACTAAGGCCCTCGACCTGCAAATATGCTTGAAGAAAAGTTGTCCCCGCTTGAAAAGGCTTCACTTCCACATGACGTGCGTTCAAACATTAAAAATAGAGAGGATGAACTATAAACGTGACAATCAAACCATTCAAAAAACATAACTTATTCCGACAATAAATTACAGGACCTAACACACAAAAAAGAATCAATTGTATTTCATTCTGGCCGAGTTTACTTTCTTACTCACAATTTCACTGGCAAGGTACCTAAAGGACATCTTTGATGATGATGATGATGATGATGGAACATTTGACCTTATTTCAAATAAAATATGAGGGTTAAATTCTCAGCCTACAACACTCTATAAAATTCGAATAAAATGCTTTATTATATAGACACGAGTGTTTTGCCGGAAAATATACCACTCGTAAAATTCATAAAAACTACATCCGGGACCCGAGTGGTTTATTTTCCATAAACTCACACATGAGTTTATCGATGACGTAATTTTGGTAATTTCCCTCTATTATTTTATCGATGTCATTTTGTCTATATAATAAAAAGAACATTACACAGCGGCTTGAAGATATAAATTTTATTTTCTCGTGGCAAAAACAATATTTTACGAACGAGCGCAGCGAGTGAGTAAAATATTGTTTTGCCATTCATATCTTCGCGCCACCGTGTATATAGTCCATAGTCATAATGACTATGGTGATAATCGGAGCTTGGGTGACCTGTGATCGCAGGTCGTGACGTGACATTTTCAACATGGCGACGAAACATCGGGTCCTTATCACTGGAGCGTCTGGCCTTCTAGGGCGAGCAATTCTAAAGCAGTTTTCTAACTCCGATAGCTGGGAAGTTCTAGGCCTTGCTCATTCGCGGGCCACAGGGGCTCTAAAAAAGGTAAATCTGTTGGATTTCGACGAAGCGCAGCGAGTTGTGACGGAGTTCAAGCCCCATGTGTTGATCCATTCTGCCGCCGAAAGAAGGCCAGACGTCGTGGAAAACGACGAGGAAACTTGCGAAAAAATGAACGTGGGTATAACTAAAGTCTTAGCAACAACCATAAACGATTTGAACAATGGATTGGAAGTCCCGGAACATTTTATGCTATATATCAGTACCGATTATGTGTTCGATGGCACGAGTCCACCTTACAAACCTATGGATAAGCCAAACCCGTTAAACAAGTACGGAAAAAGTAAGCTGGCAGGAGAGAAAGTGGTGCAGACCTGTGTCTCTGATTCGGGAATCCTCCGAATTCCAATTTTGTACGGAAACGTGGAATATTTGAAGGAAAGTGCCGTCACAGGTTTGTAGCTACTGGTTATTTATTTTACTGATTATTTTTGTACATATCTCCGGATGTATTTTTACAGTATTAATTGTCTGTCTTATTTAAACTTAGTTGGTGGTCTGTCTTGCATATGGGGTCTTTTGACTCTTTTACAGATCGTAGCTATTGTATTAAAAGTAATCTCTCCTCTCCCCGCCCGCCTTCCCCCCGCCTTCCCCCCCTTCCCCCACCCCACCCTTGCATGCTGGGTCAAGGAGCAATGTAATTCCTCAGGGGTAAGTTTTAAAGGTCGAGGAATTCTTCACTTGCAGTGAAAAAAAAATAATTACAAATTCCTTAGGGGCAATCTGAAGCGGGAAACAGAGAATTCGTGAAAAAAATTCTTCAAGGGTAGACCCATAACTAATGGCAGTCTGCATGGGTGCATGCAATTTGGTGATTTCTTCAGGAGTAAGAAAAAAGGGTGGTTCCTCAACAGAGGGGGAGGGGGTGTGGATATTAAATTCAATAGCCCATCCACCCAGCTGTACATGTTTGCTAAGGGTGGGACCGGCAGGGGGGTGGGGGAGTGGTGTGTGTAAGAAAGATCAGATGAGGGCAGATTGGAGATGGGGTAACAAGAAGTGACCATCTGTGCGACATATTTACTTGTGTCAGTACTGTGATCCTTGTTGAATTTTTACTTCTTAGTGCAGTGCTTATTTGCCGGCAATGCTTATTTTTGTATTCACAAATACAGTCGAACCTCCTGTAAGCAAACACCCAAAATGTGGAAACTGTTTTTTCTCATCCCTTCAAGATGTAGCTTATATGGGCAAACTATCTCTTTACTCTTTACACTTCCTCGACCCAAGTCAATCAGAGGTAACTGAGAGAGCTTGCATGCTCAGGCTAATTCAAGAATCATAGAACAGGTTAAAATTTGAAATTGAAAACAATGAAAAAAAAAAACTTTACCAAATTAACGCTGTTGAACCCTGGTTGACATATTACATAGTGGGACCTCTAAAGATTAAAATAGTCTTCCACATTATTTTTTACTTGCAAAGTTGCATCTTTTTTTACATTCAATTTAATGCTCAAGTTCAGTGTTTATTAATTTATGTGTGTAGGCTTCAGCTAGAATCATCACTGTAAGTTACTTTTTGTGCAATAGTTAAGGCGAGACATTCATGGTATGGGAAGGATTTTGACTAGGATCTTATAATCTTCCACATTATTTTTTACTTGCAAAGTTGCAAGGCTAAAAGCCAAGCGTCAATTTATGTACTTTTAATTTACTTAAAATAAAAAAATCCAGAAATTTAAACTTAGCTGATTTTAAAACAAAAAGAGAAAAGTATAGATCAAATTCAATCACAGTAATAGTTTTGGAAAGGAATTGTGACCCATTCGTGTGTGTCTGACCCACCCCCGCCCTCCCCCTCTCTTATAACAACACCGCTTTGAGAAGCTAACAGAGATTACAAGAGGATAATTAACCTTTATCAGGAGCCGGGCTCCTGCCTTTATCCTCTCTTGTTGAAATTTAATTTTTTATTTAAGCCTGCATGGTTTTCATATGTCGGGAAAATCCCAGACGATCTGGGATTTTACTGTTTCCCGACTGTCCCAGATTTTGCCGAAAGGCTGGTTGTCATTCACGAATCTGGTTGGCTGCGTCCAGTTTAGTTAATGGTTATAGGTCAATCTTTTCGTCTCAAAGGGATTCTACCCAAATGGTAAATTAGGCCATTGATTTTTTTTTGTTTAGAATATGTATTCTTTGCAATTAGGCTGTATCAAGTAAACTCAGTAGTTGTAATGTTTATTGTTATCGCCATGATATCAACACATCTCGTTGTTGTTTACAGACATCATTTTAAAGGATAATAGAAATCAAGAAGGTATCTTCTTCAGTTTTGGAGATTCCGTTTCTAATATGTTTCTCAGCTCCCTTACATCTGGTCCTTACCGTAATCTGTGCAAGAAGACATTTATCGCCTGTCGACCTATTTACCACTGGGTGTACGACATGGCAAAATACTGGGGCGATGGCGTCAAATCACCAAGGGAACCTCTCCCTGATGACGCTGATTACGATCACGAACGAGTTATAAATGACATCAAAAAGGTAAGCTTTAAATTTAAAAAGTATAAGATTGAAAATTTTAATACTCATAAATGGGGACTACGGTCAGTTTGGTTGCGGAACCTTGTTCCATCATTCCATCATACAAATTGTAGCCGATGAGCAAGCTCTCCCGGAGGGACGCAATGGCGCAGGGGCCCTCAACGGCTGTTTTCTGTAAAATATCTGTTCGGAGAAGCAAAATTGCCTAGAATTTTCTATAGCGTGAGGAAGGCTAAAACTTCTAGATGACCTTTCTATTCTATATTGTACAATTTTCGTAGCATATCTTATAAATTCTCTACGATTTTCTAAAGTTTAAATTTTTGCATTCCAGTCCCCAAGTTAGCCTACTTTCCGAAGAAAAAGGAAACCTTAAATCTTCGGATTCGAAAATTCGATGGACAGAGGAATCAGAAAAATTGTCACTTTCGTAAAACCTAAAATTGCATCTAAAATTTTCGGGCAATTAATACTGAGGCCCTTGTAATTTCGAAAAGACTTGAGTTGCCTCTCTTAGGACAACCGAACGGCTACAAATTTTATAGCGGCGCCGCTTATAATGCATTTTTAAAGATCTGAAAGTACTCCGGATAGTCTAAAAAGTGTTTTAATGCATTTAGGAGGAAACTGTCATTGTTTGCCCCTGTTTGCGGCTGCATGGGCTTTCCCCCCGAAAAATCTTAAAGATCTAAATTGACCGGCAATGAGAAACCCTGGCCGTACCTGTTGCAGGGGATAGCCAGAACACGATGCAAATGGAGGACCTAATAATTTTTTAGTTGGTATAGTCCTATATTCCTCTCATTATACCTCTCTTTACCGCTTTACATCGCCTCATTCAACGACCTATAAACTTGTTTGTTTTGCAGACTTTGTTTAACCCGGAAATAACTGAAAAGAGTGTATTGATGATGAACATGGGAATCCATTTTGCTGCTGCGGTGAATTTTACTAATTACCAGCGAGTTATCGAACAGTTAATACGCCTGCTGAAGGATGACGGCGAAAACAAACCTGCCAAATATATCAGCAACTCTTTTAAGGGGAGGTTTTTATGGAAAACGTCAACTGCCATTCACAGGGAAAGATTTCCAAATCCACATAAAGATGTCCGTCGGTTCATGACTTTTTCACGCGTTAAGTTGTTCAATGCCTATGCCCTTTCAGCCATGTGTCGTGCTGGTATTGACGTCATAGACGTTCATCCAATCAGCGAAGCTTATCCTGCTGGAACTGTGTCGCAGACCGATCCTGTGCATTATGCTGATAATGTGTTTAGGGATGTCGAGGGATTGCTTTTTAAGATGTTTAGTCCGTAAAAATAAAGAGAGAATGAAAGATCTGATTCTGGATGGTCCGAGCATGAGAGGGCTATGGTCTCCACTCCTAGTGCGCTTGGAAGTAGAGACTTTATATTAAGGGCTTGTTTCCCAACACGCCACCAAGAGGATAAAGTTCCTCCTCCATTCGATCCACAGAAACATGGCGTCGCCCCTTGATTAGATAAAGGGGATAATTATGTCGGTACGCACTGACAAAGCAAGCCCAAAAGTAGAGTTCCCGTTCAAGAACGAAAAAAACTCGAAACCCTTTAAAATAATAAACTAGAAAAAAACTAAAACTAAAAAATAAATTAGCAACAGTTTACCATAACTACGTTCATGTTTTCGCTACAGCAAGTGCGCCTTAACTCTGAAGGGATAAAGGGAGGCAGTCTGATTTATCTCGTAACCATCATTCATTCATGGCATTCTCTCTTGGTTTGTTTTAAACGAGAAAATATGAAACAAACAATACAAAAGAAGAGTTATACAAAAAGAAAAAAAAATAAACAACAGCTTATTGATTGCGGGATTTTGCTTTCATTTCCTTTCTCATTTGAATTTCTATGTGGATATAATATCTACTACTATTTTAGAATTATTTTTTGGCATTGTTTGGTGTAAGTAAATAACTCATTTTGTCTTCATCACAGTAAAAGTTGGCATAAACTTTCTGTTTTGAGATTAGTCACAAAACTAAGGCCCTCGACCTGCAAATATGCTTGAAGAAAAGTTGTCCCCGCTTGAAAAGGCTTCACTTCCACATGACGTGCGTTCAAACATTAAAAATAGAGAGGATGAACTATAAACGTGACAATCAAACCATTCAAAAAACATAACTTATTCCGACAATAAATTACAGGACCTAACACACAAAAACGAATCAATTGTATTTCATTCTGGCCGAGTTTACTTTCTTACTCACAATTTCACTGGCAAGGTACCTAAAGGACATCTTTGATGATGATGATGATGATGATGGAACATTTGACCTTATTTCAAATAAAATATGAGGATTAAATTCTCAGCCTACAACACTCTATAAAATTCGAATAAAATGCTTTATTATATAGACACGAGTGTTTTGCCGGAAAATATACCACTCGTAAAATTCATAAAAACTACATCCGGGACCCGAGTGGTTTATTTTCCATAAACTCACACGTGAGTTTATCGATGACGTAATTTTGGTAATTTCCCTCTATTATTTTATCGATGTCATTTTGTCTATATAATAAAAAGAACATTACACAGCGGCTTGAAGATATAAATTTTATTTTCTCGTGGCAAAAACAATATTTTACGAACGAGGGCAGCGAGTGAGTAAAATATTGTTTTGCCATTCATATCTTCGCGCAACCGTGTATATAGTCCATAGTCATAATGACTATGGTGATAATCGGAGCTTGGGTGACCTGTGATCGCAGGTCGTGACGTGCATTTTCAACATGGCGACGAAACATCGGGTCCTTATCACTGGAGCGTCTGGCCTTCTAGGGCGAGCAATTCTAAAGCAGTTTTCTAACTCCGATAGCTGGGAAGTTCTAGGCCTTGCTCATTCGCGGGCCACAGGGGCTCTAAAAAAGGTAAATCTGTTGGATTTCGACGAAGCGCAGCGAGTTGTGACGGAGTTCAAGCCCCATGTGTTGATCCATTCTGCCGCAGAAAGAAGGCCAGACGTCGTGGAAAACGACGAGGAAACTTGCGAAAAAATGAACGTGGGTATAACTAAAGTCTTAGCAACAACCATAAACGATTTGAACAATGGATTGGAAGTCCCGGAACATTTTATGCTATATATCAGTACCGATTATGTGTTCGATGGCACGAGTCCACCTTACAAACCTATGGATAAGCCAAACCCGTTAAACAAGTACGGAAAAAGTAAGCTGGCAGGAGAGAAAGTGGTGCAGACCTGTGTCTCTGATTCGGGAATCCTCCGAATTCCAATTTTGTACGGAAACGTGGAATATTTGAAGGAAAGTGCCGTCACAGGTTTGTAGCTACTGGTTATTTATTTTACTGATTATTTTTGTACATATCTCCGGATGTATTTTTACAGTATTAATTGTCTGTCTTATTTAAACTTAGTTGGTGGTCTGTCTTGCATATGGGGTCTTTTGACTCTTTTACAGATCGTAGCTATTGTATTAAAAGTAATCTCTCCTCTCCCCGCCCGCCTTCCCCGCCTTCCCCCCCTTCCCCCACCCCACCCTTGCATGCTGGGTCAAGGAGCAATGTAATTCCTCAGGGGTAAGTTTTAAAGGTCGAGGAATTCTTCACTTGCAGTGAAAAAAAAATAATTACAAATTCCTTAGGGGCAATCTGAAGCGGGAAACAGAGAATTCGTGAAAAAAATTCTTCAAGGGTAGACCCATAACTAATGGCAGTCTGCATGGGTGCATGCAATTTGGTGATTTCTTCAGGAGTAAGAAAAAAGGGTGGTTCCTCAACAGAGGGGGAGGGGGTGTGGATATTAAATTCAATAGCCCATCCACCCAGCTGTACATGTTTGCTAAGGGTGGGACCGGCAGGGGGGTGGGGGAGTGGTGTGTGTAAGAAAGATCAGATGAGGGCAGATTGGAGATGGGGTAACAAGAAGTGACCATCTGTAAGCGACATATTTACTTGTGTCAGTACTGTGATCCTTGTTGAATTTTTACTTCTTAGTGCAGTGCTTATTTGCCGGCAATGCTTATTTTTGTATTCACAAATACAGTCGAACCTCCTGTAAGCAAACACCCAAAATGTGGAAACTGTTTTTTCTCATCCCTTCAAGATGTAGCTTATATGGGCAAACTATCTCTTTACTCTTTACACTTCCTCGACCCAAGTCAATCAGAGGTAACTGAGAGAGCTTGCATGCTCAGGCTAATTCAAGAATCATAGAACAGGTTAAAATTTGAAATTGAAAACAATGAAAAAAAAAAACTTTACCAAATTAACGCTGTTGAACCCTGGTTGACATATTACATAGTGGGACCTCTAAAGATTAAAATAGTCTTCCACATTATTTTTTACTTGCAAAGTTGCATCTTTTTTTACATTCAATTTAATGCTCAAGTTCAGTGTTTATTAATTTATGTGTGTAGGCTTCAGCTAGAATCATCACTGTAAGTTACTTTTTGTGCAATAGTTAAGGCGAGACATTCATGGTATGGGAAGGATTTTGACTAGGATCTTATAATCTTCCACATTATTTTTTACTTGCAAAGTTGCATTTTTTTTACATTCAATTTAATGCTCAAGTTCATTGTTTATTAATTTATGAGTGAAGGCTTCAGCTAGAATTATTACTAGAGACCTTAAGATACCCCGAAATCGGTGTACGGGTAACGGGTAGCGCCATGTTTTTTTCATTTTGTGGTGACGTCATCGACCTTACCCGGTAGAAGCAGCCGTTTTTCCGGGGTAGACACCAGTTTACCCATAGAAGATTTACGAGTAGCTGCAAATCCTACATGATGGAGAAACAAGTAAGTTTTTAAGACTTTTTAAGTACAAATGTAAATTGTATGACTCCTTGGCAATGTTATTGCAAGTCTGTTCAAATATTTTTGCCAAATTTGAATTTTAGCTGTAAAGAAAGCGCTTCAAAATGTATTGATTTTGGACCTCAAATGTGCAGGTTGAACTCTGAAACGATATCAATTTGTGGCGGTATTTGGGGGGATTTCTGAGAATTGCTCGAACGTTTGAGTTTCGCAAAAGAAATAGCATTGAAAAATTTAGCATGGGAGTCACTGTTGAAGTTGACAATCAAAGGAATTGTTTGGTGATGTGCCTCGATCAAATGGCGGGGTTTGCGATAACAAGCTTTCGGTCGAGGGACTTCCCGCCAAGTTTCTTAAAATCTTTCTATGATATTTCAATAAGCTTATGTATGAATGAATTATTTGTTGCAGCTTGTTGTTAAGATTTGAGGGAGATTTTGTATGCATTAAGCGACATGCATGTACAAAGTTAATTTTGCGTGCTTGTTCTTCGGGTATCTTAATCGAAATAGTCACGCACATGAACATTTTACGTGTACGGGTACACTACCCGTACCCGTACACCGATATCGGGGTATCTTAAGGTCTCTACTGTAAGTTACTTTTTGTGTAATAGTCAGATAGCCTTGTAACTTAGGGGATTTAAGGTGCGACGTTCATGGTATGGGAAGGATTTTGGCGAGGATTTTTGGTTTTGTGAATTCTCTGTTTTATTATTCTAGTTCTCTTTGAAGCTCTTAAAGAAACTGGAAAACCTACCAAAATGGATGATTATGCATTCCGGTATCCTACCCTGGTTGATGACATTGCCACAGTTTGCAGATTCATTGCAGAAAAGCGCGTCACAGATTCTTCTTTCAAAGGAATTTGGCACTGGAGTGGAACAGAAGTCATGACAAAATATGCAATGGTTTGCCAAATGGCAGAGATTTTTGGTTTATCACACAGTCACCTGATTCCAAATCCTGATGCTCCTAGTGCTGGAACTCCAAGGCCCCGCAACACTGCTCTTAGCTGCTCGGATCTGGAATCCATGATGGAAGATGGTGGGGCAAGCATGCGCACTCCATTCAAGGAAGGAATCAAACAGTGTCTGCAGCCTTTTGTTTAACTTACAAATTTATCAAGCTGAAATGTATGGTCTGTGACTGTAGTATTTTGTCTATATATTGATTCCCCAGGGCTTGAAAAAAGGCCCATGTACATGTATAGTAGTCCCGGACAAGTAGATTTTCTTGCTGGGCAAGTAACTTTTAAAGCTTAGTTAATGCCCTTGTTTTACTTACACATTAGTAAGGCTGAAATAAATGCTCTTTTTTTTTTCCAAGTATTGATCCCCCAGGGCTTAAGGAAAGTCCTGTCCAGTAGTCTGGGGCAAATTTGAAATAGATTTTCTTGCTGGGCAAGTAAGTTTTAAGGCTCACTTGCCCAGTGGGAAACGGTCCAGGTAAGTCACCCTTTAACCAAGTCATTAACTGAGACGAGCAAGAAGAGGCCCCAGGCTTCTTTCCCAAAGGACTTGCTGGGATTCAAGTTGTTCTTGAGCCCTGTTCTCGACAAAATATTACTAAGGCTATGGGATACCTGCTACCTTTAAACACCAGTTAGAGAGTATGTACCCAGCATAGTGATAAAAAGGTTAATATTTTAATATGAAAATTGCCTACAGTTTGGATACTTAAAGTAAATTTTATAAGCCAAGATAAAGATAAAAGATATTCTATGTTAGTAAAATCCAACTAGTGGTCTATTATCAATTCTGCATTCTGATTGGTTGAGCTACTACTAGGCTATATGTTAAAGCCCACTAGTAGCGAAAAAGCACAAGCTTTGAAAAGCAAAACAGTGGTGGTTGAATCACGTTTTGCTAGCTGAAGTTGTTTTGTCTCGATATCGTTGACCAACTATTTGGATTTTACTAAAAGAATTATTCTCCTCCCCCTTATGGCCTTTGAGTCGAGAGCCCATTTGGGCTCCAAGTTCCTACGTAAGCGCCTGTTACGCAGGCTATGGGCGTGAGGAAAAATAGCCTGCGAGCAAGCTCTCCATTTGGCGATGTAGTGAAAAGTGGACACGCGAGAGGCACGCGAGAGCGGGGGGCGGCCCCTCGCGGCTTCGCCTCTCGCTCGCGCGTTCTCCCGCGGCTTACTTCGCTCGCCCAAATAGGAGAGCTTGCTCGTAGGCTAGAGGAATAATTGTTAAATAACAACCAGTACAAAATAGCTACAAATAAACAAAAGAAGACAATAGAATTAGTGCATAATTGTGGGAAGTTTTCTTCTACCTTTTCACGGGTTAAGTAAAATCACTCTAAATGCTGACATACGCGAACAACGCAAACAACGTAAGAAAGAGCACACACAAAGAAAATGAACACAAAAAAACAAAAGAAAAGAAAATGAGCGTAAAATATTAATGAACATCAATGTTATTAATGTGTAGGTGGTTTTAATAAATAGTAGAAAATAAAGGAGAAAAATTATTTATTTAGTCAGCAAAAAAAAATTTTAGGTCGTTTATGTATTTGTTTAATTTTTTGATTTTCTTTTACCCCCTGAAACTGGTAGTGTGGAATCAAAAGGTCGGTTGGGTTTTCTTTGAGATCATGATCGTCTAAGTTAAGAGTCGAAATCTCAAAATCTTTGGAATTTTTGGATTCCAGTGTGTTTTTTAATTATTCCTAACAGTATTCCCTGATAATGAATCTAAACTTAACTCTTGAAGAGGCCCTGCCAGGGTAAATTCCGACAAGCGACATGGCCCAAAAAGTAGCGACAGCGTGTAAAGTGGAATCGCCACAAGAGACAACCTCCCTCGGCCAAATTGCGACAATGACGACAAAGCCGACAATAAGCGACAAGCATTTATAAACACCGACACGAGACGTTTTAAAATTCAGACGGGCGACGTGGGTCCCCCTCCTGCAGGGCCTCCTTGAAGGATAAACAGTGAGTAAAAGAAGTTGACTTGACTTGAAAATGCACATACATCTACGGTATTTTTACTAATACTCATTTGCCCTGAAGTACTGAAAAATCGAGAACGCAAATACTACAATCGGTCTGAAAGTTTGGACAGTTGATGCAAAAAAACAACGACTGGGAAATCACTTTGACACCCTGTCACGTTTTTCAGTTTATGACGTACATGTAAATGGCTAAGCATATATTTCATTACAAGTTTTCCGGGATGCCAGTTTAGAATCTCAGGGGTGAATGTAAAGGCGATATTGTGTTGCGTTGTTGTTAAACACACATTTCTACTCCAAAACCATAAAACTGAAAACTGAAAACTGTACCATAGATGTCATCGTCTGCTTGGAAGATCATATTGTTGCGTGAGTTCAGTGTGGCTTGTTGTTGATATTCCTTATTGAATCATTGATATACTCTAATCATAGGGCCGTAGCCAGGAAGAAACTACAACCGAGGCGAACACACGGTCCGTTGTACGAAATCAGCCGTATGAAATCTTCTAATATTATCAGTCTGATAAAAAAAATAAAAATCGACAGTATTTGGTAAAATTTTACCGAGGCGAGTGCCTCGTTTCGCCTCATACTGGCTACGGCGGTGAATCATGAATTCCTTGCACTCGGTGAATATTCATTTGTTCTCTGGGCACAACGTCTGATATTTGCCAAACAAATTGGAGCAAATTTACCCGGTAGAAAATGATATAATGAATAAAAATTTTACTCTTGGCAGTATTTTATATAGCACAAAGGCTTATATGGGGCCGAGCAGTGACTGAGAGAAATAAATATAATCACAACTAGGTGAAGAATCCCAACTGGCCGGAGGCGATCTAGTTCACCGATTGTTACAAGCGTGGTCGATGTCCGATCCGAGGCCCCCAGATTACAATGCAAATCCAGCGTTCTAACCGCCCGGTCGCGCTGCCTCTCCTCTTTTAGGAAGACTGTCTACAATGCAACGTGAGTGCCGTCATACAGACTGCTGAGTTACAATTGACGATTCATTTCCTTCTTTATACTTTAACCACAGGTCACCCAGGCTCTGTGATAGTACCACAGTACGGTTCCAGTAAAATTACTGTGTTTATATGGGGTAAAAATACCATCCTAAAATTTCTAGGAAATACTGAATAAAGATCAATGAAACTTACTCTGCAGTTAATTGTTGTTGTCCTTATTGCTCCAACGAAGTTTCGTGATAATTTGCAGTAATTTGTTCAAATTCACTCTATATAGAGTGTTTTCATTCACGTGGCCAGCATCTATGCAAATTTATTGAAACAAAAGAAAGCGTTTGCATAAGAAAAGTGTCCAACTCCCAAAGGATTGGTTTGGGACACCAACATGGCCGCCGTTTCATTGTTTTGGGACACCAATATGGCCGCCGTGACGTCATGTGAAAACACTCTATAAATAATATACAAGGTAGGAAACACGAGATGCCATTTTATGGGGTATTTTTACCCCATACAAACTCTGTAATTTTACTGGAACAGTACTGTGGTACTACTAGAAATACGTAAATCGCAGGACCTCGCGAAGGACTTCGGGGGAACGGC
>CALNXK010000007.1:6105000-6130000 GCA_942486035.1 Porites lobata | reverse complement strand
GTCTGTGACAATGAGGTGTCTGTATTGGGCGAGGTTTGACTATATTTCCATTTTTACTTATTGAATTATAGCATTACACCATTTGTATCAATACTTTATCAAATTTATCATAACGAACTGTTGATGTAATCCAGGCTTTTAGACACTGATTTGAGAAAAAAAGGAAAATGTATTTTAAAAAATGACTACTGGACATGGCAGATGTGTTAGAGCCTGTTTACATGGAGGTAGGTGAGGTAACCCGCTTAGGTGGGGTAGCCCGCCTCTCCATATAATCTCTCATATGGTCACCCCACCTACCATGTAAATGTAATCAAATTAAAATGAGAAATTATAAGGACAGGCGGGTTACCCCACCTAAGCAGGTTACCCCACCTACCTGGGGTCCCCCAACTCCATGTAATGGCCCTTAATTCTATTTTTCGAGTGAGTTGCACCAAAAATATGGTACGTTACTACGTTAATATTCAACTGAAAACTAAAGAACACTTTTAAATTTTGTTTCTTAGTGTGCCCAAGTGGAATAAACTTGACAGACATGTCAGGAGTTATCACAAGTCCATTCTATCCCAGGAAGTATCCCGTTAACCAGGACTGTTTCTGGGAAATCTCTGCCAGTAAAGGCAATTTTGTGAAACTAGATATTACAGACATGGAAATTCATCGTTGTGGTGAAGAGGGAGCCTGTGCGTGTGATTATTTGGAAATTCTTGACGGCTTTCTGGGCTCTGGTCTAACACCAGGTACTGCAAGTGGGAAGTTATGTGTTGATGACAGGTTCACTCGACAGTTTTATTATTCAACCAATGAACGTCTGAGGGTGAGGTTTTCCTCTGACGCTTTACTTGAAAAACAGCAAAGAGGATTTACAGCAACTTACACCATGCTGAACTATACCCCACCAGGTAGGTGAATGTAATTACATTGTATGTAAATATGGTGGAACCCTTTAATACGGCTGGCATGATAACTTATCTACATATACAACATACACACACATATATCTAACTGGATTTTTGAGAACGTTACCGCCAAATGGACGTTCGACAGTTTTTATCTCCAAAGTAGCTATTATGAAAACTAAGAGTGCAACCATTGCTTTTTTCTCTTCTACTCCTTTCCTCCTTCTCGCTCTTTCTTTTTCTCCTTTTCTTTCCAATCGTTAGTGTGATTTTGGAGCTTACAGGGCCCAAGAAGAATGTGCTTAATAATGAGTTACTAAATATTGATGTTAGGGTAAGATGCAGTGAGCTCTCAGTTAATATCAGAAAGACATATTATGTTACCTTTAATTAATTTAGTACGAGTCAGAGGAAACTCAATCACAGTTTTTCTCTCTCTTTTGGAGGTCAACCTCTAATTCAAAGCAATGCACCTAAATTTCTTGGGGTGTACCTAGACGAACATCTTACTTGGAAATATCACATAAACTTTGTCTGTAAACAGATCGCTAAATCAATCGGTATTTTATCCAGGACGCGTTTCTACTTATCTTGTAAGACCAAACTCATGCTGTACTACACATTGATTTATCCTTATATTAATTATTTTAACTCCACGTGGTTGTCTACTTACGTATCTAATTTAAACAGAATTTACTATCTACCAAAGCGGGCTGTGCGAGCTTGAGCTATTACAAATTCAAACTATCGAGCACATCACACTGCTCCTCTATTCTTCAATTTGGAAATTCTAGTTTTTTCCAAGTCACTACGCTCAATACTGCTAAATTTATGTTCGCTACCACAATAATCTGCTGCCTTCACCCTAATAAATGATGATGATTTGACTTAAGAAACCTGCCTTTTGACGCCTTTTCAATCAAATGACTACACATTTCCTTAGGTTGATGGTTTTCAAAAAATCGGCTAGACACACATACAGAACCTTTTTTCACCTCAAGTTTTAGAGTAGCTAATATCTTCGAGAAATTATTATATTTTCGAGATATCAGTTAAGTATTTGGCCGCATTAACCATTTACCCTAGGAGAGGGGTTGGATCATATTTCGTGCAGTCATGTAGCAGCTGCTTGGAAGGGAAGTCACCAATGGTGCCTATCCCAGACCCCAAATAATACTGAAACAATTGAAAGAATGACATGTCATTGTTTTCTGCGAGCAATCAGGAGAGACCTTACAAGCAGCTCCTACACAACCATTTCATGGCTGGTTTTTTTTCTCGTTTTTGTTATAGCTGTTCTGTTAAGATGCTGACTTTGTAAGAAAAATGACTGAATAACACGATATTTTCGTCAAAGATACTCTCAGTGAACATCAATAACATCTGTTTTCACTTTCAGTCCAGAAATTTGGTTCAAACGTCCCATCTTCTTCCTTCTAGTCAGAAAATGCGCCCATGTTTTCATACTCCTGGGACTAACCTGGCAAAAACAAGTAAACTTTTTGCTTCTAATATGCATACGCAAAAATGTCCGTTTATCGAATGTTCAATAATTGTTTAAACACCTTTTGTACATCTTTCTGATGTATTATAATACAAACTAGAAACACTTTCCCACATAATTTCGATCGGGGTTTTCATCAATTAAAATATCAAATCAAATGAAGAAATTAACCAAGTTAAAATTGAGGCAGTTTGTTCAAATCTCTCAACCCTTTCATACTGATTTAGATTCTCCCAACCCTAAAAAAAATATATCTACCCCGCCACATCTGTCAAATTCGCTTCTCCCCTGGCACGTGAGTCAACAAGTCAAATACCGCCCAAAGGCGGTTGCCTTCAAAGGTTGGGAGCATTTTCTTGTCGGAATTTCTAAATTGATATTTATAAGTAATGGGGTAAACAGATAAAAGATATACCCAGGTTGCCTGATTCTTCTAGCCGGGAACCCGAGGTTTTTTTGCCTCTTTCCAACACTTCGCTCCGCTTTATCCTTTTTGTCGCTGGGAGCGAGAAGACCTCTGGTATACAGGGTAGTGGCCTTGAGATGCTGTTCAAATATTTTGTGGTAAAGTAAAGGAAAAGTATTATTACATCGAACAATTTGGAAGTTGCCCAATCAAACAAACAACCTTTTTCACCCACCCTTATCGTTTTGGCCTCAGGGAACGTTTTCGCCGTAGTCGGTGATATCGATTGTAAATCAATGAAGGCCATCTGCTGTGTACAAGACCAGTCGTGTGTGAGATCAATTCCTTTTCTTTTGTAACGCTTATATTTTTTATCAAATGAACTTAGCAAGCAACTAGCTAGGTGATTGAAACTGCATGATTTTTTGTCTTTTCAGAATGCCCTTCCTCACCAATCCAGTTATCTGGTAATGGTTCATTCAGCAGTCTCAACTATCCATTAAAAAACTACCCTTCTGACAGGAATTGCTTCTGGATCATCACTGCACCTCCGGAAAAACGCGTGAAAGTTAAAATCGCAGATTTTCATATGGGAAATTGCGATGATTGCAGCGCTAATATTTGCAGCCGACTGGAGTTTTACGATGGTCCTACAGCGGATTCACCGTCCTTGGGTCGACTTTGCACCAACTCATTGCTAACAGCAAAGATTTCAAGCGGTCACCAGATGTTTGTAAAATTTTATTCATCGTTCTCACCTGATCGCGGGTTTCTAGCAGAATACTTCGAAACTGATGAGGTAGCACCTTCAGCACCTTCAGCAACATCAACGACACGTCCACCACTTCCATCATCAACATTATCATTGTCATCACCGTCACCGTCACCATCTCCATCACCGTCACCATCACCATCACCATCACCATCATCATCATCATCATCATCACCATTATCATCACCATCATCATCACCGTCACCGTCACCGTCACCGACAACGCCAGAAATTGGTAAATACTCAGTACAGTTAGTATAAACTTGACTAATTATACAGTCAAACCCTGCTTTACAGACACTCACTTAATACGGACACCTCATTATTATGCATAGTTTGCTTTGTCCCTGGGAAAAGAAAGCCCTTACATTTTCTCTTAATTCAACCCGCTTAATACAGACACCCCGTTAATACGGCCGGACACTTTTTTATGGCCCCCGCTTTGTTTGAATTAACATGATTTGACTGTAATTCATAATAGTATAAAGACTATGATCAATCAGATCCCTCTTTACGCGGGCAAGCGCATTCAAACGGAACTCATCCCTCGCGCCGCAATCTTTGCACATCTGAAAAACTTGACTACTTGCAATGTTTCCATCCTAATGAACAAGAAACCCCAACTGGTAATTAACTAAAGGTTGTTTACCATTTACAATACAAACCGTTTCCAGAAAGTCCGGTTGGAAAGTAAATGGAACATAACTTTGTTGGTCGTTCTAGCGGAAAATTTTCAGGAGCGAGGCGGATCATCTCAAAAGGTAGTCCTGTTTTTCCGAACGGAATGTTCTACACGGATAATCGTCTTTCTAACCTTCAAAACCACCTTTGATACCAGTTTTAGGCTTTAGCGGCCGTTTTACGGTAAATGGAACTGATTTGTGCAAATGGTAAAGGCCATTCCGGGAGGAAAATTACCAATCCCGAATTTTGCTTACCATTTACCCAAGCCGTGAACCAAAACCGGTTTGCCCAATGTAAATCACCTAAGTGTGCCACCAGGAAAACCAGTTCTGCAAAGCCAAATCAGAAGAAGCGCCGCACTGATAGCTCAAAATGAGATTTGAAATCTGCTCAGTCGTGCAGAACCCCTAGTCTGAGACGATGCCGACCACTCAGTGCGCACGCGTGAAACTCAGTCCACTAACAACTTTTTTTAGTAATTTAACAGCATTTATTAATTATTAATTTTTTATTAATTTTTTGAATACAAAAAATCTTTAAATTACCGGCTTTAAAAACACTTCAAAACTACAAAACACAAAGTATTCAAACTAATTTCGATGTAATTATTTAAATTAAAACCACAAAAAAATACAGATTAACATAGAAACATTCATAATGCCATCAAAAAGAAAACAGGAAAGAAAGAAAGAAAAGGCGAAACCTTTATATCTAAAAAAAAATTTTTTTTCTACGAAAGGGTCTTCACAATCAGAATTCACTTGGGTTGAGACATGGTCTTTTTTTGAATTCCCCATCAAGTTTGTTGAGGCACAGCAGATCAGTCTAGTTTGACTTATCCTGCTGTTGTTTTAAGCCTTAGATAAGCTGTTTGTTATTTTTATATCATGATGAGACGATGATCTAAATGAATTTTTTTTCGCATTGTGAGTAGCAATTTTTTGCTTCTTTCTATTTACAGTTGCGTGTGAGCGAAAAGTCATCCTAATATCGTAAGCGTGTTAAATTCAAAACTCTCCCGGCCCTTTTTAAATTTCTATTCATTCATTTAAAGGTGAATAAGTAGAATCCATGCTGAATAACATTGATAGACGAATTTATTGATTGGTTGATTTTTACAGTTAATGAATTCAAGTGCTACGATTGTAACGAAGAAAGTGGTGAAAAGTGCACCGAGACGCAAAGCGTGGTCAACTGCCGCATTGACAACACGACAGCAATGACCTGCTGGAGGGGATATTTCGAGAAGGAGAGCGGAAAAAATCGAGAAATGAGAGGATGCATGAAAGGAAACGACTGCGAAGAAGATAGGAAAAGGTGCGAAGCAGGCCACAACCTGGCCAATTTGCAAACGGCAGGGGATGATAAGGTTAAGAAATGTTCCATCGTTTGCTGCGTCAGTAATGAAGACACGCCATGCAATGGAGTCTTTACTGTCTCTGCGGACATGATAACAGTGATAATTTTTATAGGAATTCTTGTAACTTTCAATGTGCTCTAAATGCTAACATTTCCTATTCCATTCTACGTTAATGGAGGGTCCTCAATAGGGCTCTTCGTTACCTCCACCTCGGCTTAAATTGGTTTAAATGTTTTATTCGAGACATCCGCATCCCGTGCATGCTTCACCCTCATTTTGCTTTAAAATACCGAATCTCGGCCTTCAAATAAGGGAAATCCCGTATACCGAAAAACCTATTGAGGACCCTTTTCACGTGATTAACTCTGTGACTTTCGCTTCAGCTTTGGTAGTCTTTGGTCCATATGGACCCATACATATAGTCATCCTTCCTGAACCCATTTAGAGAAGCGCTGCGAAAAATAAAAAGGAGCGCGATAAAATAAAAGCGAGGGAGTCCTCCTCTACTTTTCATCGCTTTCTTTACTTCGCTCCGCTCTCCACTATCTGAACGCTTGGAACAGGCTAATTTAGAGGGTGTCAATGGGGTGGTAGCTTTGACGGATGACGGTAAATTTTTTTCCAATTTTGTCGGTTAACGGTTAAATTTTAGAGCTTTTGACGTTTGATAGTTGACGGTTATTAAGTGGAAATTTAGTCCAAGCGTTTAACGTAAATATTACCTTCTCTATGAATTAATATTAACTGAGGTGTTTTGAAGGTTGTCTTGGCCTTCCACCGATAAAATTTCGCAATATTGTCAGATATAAGCAGGTTGTAAGGTATTGTAATGTCTAGAAAGAGTGTTTTTCAGAACAATTGGGAAGTGGTTTTTGCAGTGTAGAAATTCTCTAGGAGCCGGAATCCCGTGCCACGCGGGGAGATCTGCTGAAAAAAATTTGAAACTTTTTAAGGTTGATCTTAACCTGCATTTTTGACGGTTGACGGTTAATTTTTGGGCCCCGGGTTTGACGGCTGACGGTACCAACTCCATTTAATTGAGACCCGGCCTCCATCATGATCATGATCAGTAGCGTTCCACTTAAGCTGTTAAGATGGTAATTAGCAAAATTAGCGAGGATTCTTTTAAAAAAAGTGGATACTGACGCCTTGTATATCCTTTCTTAACATACTGTAATGTCGCCTGGTCCTCCACCTACTGTTCCAACCTCAACTGTATTTACCTTTTGCAAAAGCGTCTAGTGCGGCTCATAACAAAAGCTCACTATCTAGCAAATACCGCCCCTTTATTTAGCCAGCTTAAAGTCCTTGACATATTTAGTATTAATTCATTTTCTGTCGCTACTTTTATGTATTCTTATCACCATAATGTTTTGCCTAGTAGCTTTCGTGACTTGTTCTTAAGCAGTAATAGTCCATCAATACGAAACTCGACTAGCCTCTCAGTATAGACCTCATTTTTGTAGAACAAATATAAAGCAATTCAGTATCCTTTACCGAGGACCTAAAATCGGGAATTCGTTGCCTGTTTCACTAATTAGCTCTCCTTCTATATTTGTTTTTAAAAAAAAATTAAAGAATTATCTCACTGATAACTTAATTCTCTGATCTTGCTCACTCTGCACTCAGCCATGAATTTAGTTCATTAGGTAGTTGAAGGAAGCCTATTGATATAAGCTTCAAGCTTCGTTAGGCTTCCTTGTCACATTAATTTTATAACAACTTTTGTTCATGTTGTATAAGGTTTTGTGAGTGGCTAAATAAATAAATAAATAATTATAAAATTGTTTACACACAACGGTTAACTGTCTTAACTCTGCATTATTTAATTGCCCTGTTGTACTTTTTTCTAAATTTCTTTAAGCCCTGTAATATAATTTAACAATTCATTTTGCTTTACTCTGTTAATGTCTGTTGTTAAAATGCTTTTTTGTAGTATTGTAAAATTTAATTATCTAATGTGATTATCAATAAATATATTTAAAAAATAAATAAAAAAAATCATTATACGTTTAGAAAAAAAAATAGCGAGGATAGATCTTTACCCTGGTACCTCATTAAGCAAATTTTGACCAATCCTGGCAGAGTTACGAAGAAAAAAAAGCAACATTTTGGGAAAAAGTCCACTTCCAATTTTGCTATTTACCTAATACTCTTTGCAGATTAAATTTGTACCTTTGTTGGAAAGAAAGCCAGCCAAAATTCCACACAAAAGAAAGACGATAAAGTAGGCAACAAAAGTGGCTATAAAAGGAAAGGCAAGGGAAAAGAAGAGAGCAAGAAAAAAGTTAGAAATAGACTCGCAAAAAAGATCCAAATTTTGGTTTATACGCAGGCGCGAAGAACAAAAACGCTGCATAATTTTATCCAAATTGCAGGACATTGTACCGGCTTAGGGGCGAACCATTTGACTTTAATATGAGGGCCTGGGGGTTAGGAGGATTTTGAAAAAAAAAGAATCCTGCAGCCTAGCCCTAAGCAAAGAAAAAAAGTTTGGGGAAAAACGGAAAAAAAAATTCTTGCCAATAAGAAATCTTCCAACCCATTAGTGCAAGTTGTTACTGACCCCTCACTAAAAAAAGTCAAATGGTTCGCCCCTTACTGTCGAAAATCTCTTTGTTTAGCCATTCCCATGTTAACTGGCCGAAAAGCGGTTCGTAAAGGAAGATTTGGTCTCTCTAATAAATGGCCGACAGCAATGTAGTAGCTACTATAAGCAACCACGTACCCCTCTAATGTAAGACCCTATAGGTGGTCCGTTTGTAAGCCACCTTTTTTGCAATGCAGTTTACGCTTGTAGAATATACCCATGATGATACATATCAGTATTATATATATTAGTTCCTCTTTTAAAATTGGCTTTTTTTTGTAGGTACTTGTATTGTCATACAAATAAATCTTGTTGCATGTTGCCAATTGTCAGTCTCGCTTGCTTGAAGATTAGATCGAGAAATGAGGAGGTGATTAATTCTACACGAACAGGATTTACTCGCTAAAGGTTTTTTACCTCCTAATTTATCGACTTCGATACTTTTTATTTGTGAATTGATTTAGTACGCGTGTTGGCGAGGACCGGAAATATGTGTGCGGTCGCAGGCTATACGCGTGTATAAATAAACGAAAATTTAAGGGCCTCAATTTCAGAGACATCACATCATTGCCAGAGATCACAAAAGTGATTTACATGGCACGTCATTTCAATCATCGCCGAAAATAAACCGCATGCTCTTCACAAGAGTCATTTGCATACAATGAAAGTTTACAACACCCGACCATCGCAGTTTTGCTAATTAAGATTCTTATTTTTTTCGAGCACTCAGTAGTATTCACTGGTTCCAAAGTAATCAACGCTTTCACGCGATAGAATTCGTGGACCGACACGTTTCCGAAAAGCTCTAAATTTAACCTTTCCTAGGCTTTCTTCGCAAAACATGCGTGGCCTCGATCACGCAACAATTCTTAGTCCTAGTTTCTACGGTCTCCGCAAGAAACGCCTGGCACAATGACCCCTTTTTGAGTCCTAAATACGACGAAAAACGGGTTGCAGCATAAGTGTCTCGCTGCTTAAGCAAGGGACACTAATTAGTTCGATTTAAGAAGTATTATGGGATGCTAAGGGGCATGAGCACGATCAGCAGGGCTCCTGGCACGATCCGTTATTATAAGTCCATCTAAATAAGGTCTTTCACAGTCTATTTCTCGGGAAAAAGGACATCATTATTACATCCAAACACTGCACAACGACCTTTTTTTCCCATTACAATCTTATTCTAGGCGCCCGTTAATACTAAGCGAGTATATCAGAATGTGCCCATGCCTCCTGGGCATCCCATAATACTTCTTAAATCTAACTAATTCAATAGAGCCGCCGTATCGGTAAAAAAAAGAAAGGTTTATTAAGATAGGGCTGTAAAGGATGAGGAAGGCGGGGAGATAAAGCTACCGCACCTCTCGCGTGTACCTTCCTCTTGGCGTGCGCAATAGGGCACGCAGGTTACGATTTCAGCGATCTTCAGCTGGTAACCAATGTGGTTCACTGATGCACCCTCGCTGTGATAAGATGATCAAGAACTCGAGACCAGTTTATTCGATCCGACGAATCAAAGGGAAAAGTGCTACGGAGCTCAGTTAGGTTCCATCAGATTTTCCTTAGATTTTTTTTTTCACCATGCACGTCAGTTTCTTTTACAGCCGACTCCAACTTTTAACGGTACGACTGTTTTGGCACAACCTTCAATTTCGGCACGACTCTTTCGACACGACTTTTTCAACTATTTTCCTGACTTTTTTCCCCGACTCAGGAGTAAATCTGCCGACATTTACACGCGCAGAAGAACACCATAACAAAATGACTGCAACAACTTCTGCTCAAGTTTTGCTCATTCACAAAAAACAAACAAACTTGTGAATGAGACTGCCAGAAAGATTTTGCTCAATAACAAATTAAAGACGGTCATCTTAGATTGGATTTACATTTAAGTCGACGAGAACTGGGAATAATGTATGTGATAAAACAAAACGCTTCAAAAAGCCATGCCGGAAAAAAGTCGTGCCTGAAAAAGTCGTGCTAAAAAAAAGTCGTGCCGAAAAAGTGGTGTCGGACTCGGTGGGAAAAGAAATTGACGTGGTTAAAATTGATGAGAAATTAGATGGCACTAACTGGGTTTAGAAAACCGTATAGAAACGAGGAACTATAAACCATGAAATTACATGCATACTTTTTCTAGGAAGAACAATTAGCATTCTCGACTAATTCAGAATACTTCATAACCTTCGGGCTTTCAGACAGTGATTGGGAACAAGTTGATCAAACAGTGCAGATCAATGGCTTCTGCTTGGATTGCTCTTTTTGTTTTCTTAGGTGAGTATAAGCTACCCACTGATGACTTTGTAGTAAATGTCATCGTAATGTATTTATGATCTGTTAAATACTTTACAATCTTTAGCGCCATTGTAGCTTGCCGAGCCGCATTTCTTTGAGTCATTCTTACAGTTTGTTAGCTTCCATGTCTTTAATTACAGTTCATTTTACGAATATAACATTTAAATATTTTGCTGACGGCGAAGATAATAGACAAACTAACTAGATTTCTTCCCTTATCGGTTGAATGCGGTCAATACAGCCGTGCAACAGGAATGATGGCTGACTACAAAAACATTTGATTTCAAATATATTGCTTTATGGGATAAATTTATAATGAAGTTTAAATAATCGTTAGAGATACTTCTTGATACACTGTCGAGGTAACTCTTTGGACACAGGAACTAGTAAAAATAACAGGGATTTTTTTTATGCTGGAGTTAGAAAACAGTTCGCCCAATCTTTATGCTTCAACGATTATTGAGTGTCTATATCAATATTATTATAAGTTAAAGACAATAAGCATTTCATAATCATGATATTGTTCCTCGAACTATTTTAACACAGAAAAAACGGCGGCTTCGTAAAAGGCTATTCTAGTCAGCTGTTTTATTTTCAAAAGCATTAATCGGTAAATAACCATCATGAGCGTTTTGTCCTCGGTTACATATCTGCTGTCAGTTGCATCTCATTTTTCAATCTCTCTTTTTCAGTTTTTCTTTTTGTCTTTTTCGAATGCATTACTTCGTAGCCCTGTGACCGACAAGTATCATTCAACCCATTCAAGAGAGAATATTCCCTCTTGGCCCAGTTACACCAATGGATTAGTAATAATTTTAAACAATACTTTGGCTAGCCGCGGCATGGTCTATGTGTATACGCGCCAACAGAAGTTCTCTATACTACTAGTACATAGTGCATGTACGAAAGTGAACATATCGAACGCAGAAGAAAATGCTGTAATCCGTTTCTATTTCTTCTCCGCAGTTGTTACGTTTGTGGACAATGTGGGATCTGCTGAATCCACAACGTCGCCATTTGGGTCATCACCGACATCATCGTCATCATCATTACTGCCGTCACCGTCAACAGCGCCGTCATCATCTGTCTCACAATTGTCCTACATATCATCTTCATCATCAATAATACCATTAAAACCAGCACCGAGATCATCACCATCATCATCATCATCATCATCATCATTATCATCATCATCATCATCATCAACGTTATTTTCAGCGTCGTTAATGGTAATATCAACGTCAGTATCATCAACAGCATCAATTACAACATCATCATCATCAATGCCATCCCCTACGTATACACAGCCACCAGGTAAATAACTTGGAAAGTTTCTTTGTTATAAATCATGAATAATTTACTTGACAATTTTACCCAGTATTTACGTACCGAAAGTGCAGAGGAATAGTTTTAACTATAGCCAAGTTTGTTGCATTATAAATTCTCTTTTTTTACTGTACTCACAAGTAGGTATTTTAAATCCCTTTAGATTTATCTTCCGTTGACACCGAAAGTATTGGGTCGACTGGAGCTACATTGACACTCAGAAAGAAAGAGTTCTTAACGAATGGACGTAGAACAAGGTTAGTTCTGATTTTCATCCCTCTCAGATGGATGGCTGAAGGATATCCTAGCTTATCCTCGCCAATTTAGCTGTGCACAGTGAAGATTCAGTAACCATAAGAAAGAAAAAAAAGTGAAAGGTGATCATTACACGCCCTTTGTATGTCCGAGAAATGAAAACTACACTGGTCGTGCGCGTTTAGGGATCAGAAGCAATAGTTTCAATATTCTAGTTAAACTTCGTTGAATCGTCTTTTTAAGAAAGTTAACAATTAAAAGTATGTTGCTGATTCTTTATAGCAGCTTAAGTCCTGTGCTCTTGTATGTATATGTTACAGGTGAAAGTTTAAAATTTAGGTTAAAAGTTTTTAACCGAGGCTCTGGATTCTAGGTTTTTTCCTTTATCTATCGTAGCCCTAGTTTATGAATAATTAGGGATGGGAGACAGGAAATTGAGAATCAATCTAGGCCGCAGCACCTATAAAACCATACCCTATATATCCCGTTATCCCGTTAATCAGCCAGGAGCAGTAAGCGTCAATACATGGGATAACCACTCTCCCCCTCCCCCCCCCCGGGCTACCACTTTGTATTGTCCTATTGATTCTTTCCGCTAACAGGGTGACACCAAAGTTTTGACTCTGGGTACCCCTCCTTCCTTAAGCTTCTTCAAGCGAAAAAGTACACAAGTAAGTCTGGGAAAAATTTTCTAGTACGCAAGAACAGTTTAAATGTTGTCCGTAAACTCGTGCACTTGTCCCAATAGTTAAAGCACATTACACAGAATTTTTTTCTATATTATTTAGTTATGTCCAGGTGATTGTCATACAGCTGAAAGAAGATCAAAACCTGGAAGTGTCAACGCATGAAAAGTATTCAGAGGCAAATATCTACCGAGATTACAAAGTACAAGTTGAAGGAGAGCCATACATAACAGCAGAGTTTAATTACGGAACGATAAAGTTTCGCATTGGTGACGGGAAATACTATTCAAGGTCCGTTCAACGGCAAAGGCAGGCAATAGGTGAGACCTATTTATCGCTAATGACTCGTTTGCAAAAGCCGAAGGCAAACATGGGATTCGCGACGCTTGAAGGGTAAACGAACGGGCCCAAAAAAGTAAATGGTAGCGCATAATCCTGGACTTGAGAGAAAAATCTCTCCCCCAGTCTAAGCCTGTTGTTTTGTTATTGTTACGTTGTTGACTTGTTTTAAACTTGCCAATTGTTTTTTTTATAAAGGAAATAAAGGGAGATGTAAAGAATCAACCATAAGAGGACACAGAAAAATCTGAGCCCCAGATGGGATTCGAACCCACGACCCTCCGTGTTCTAGATCGGATGCTCTAATCTCTGAGCTACTGAGGACTCGTTGGCGAGCAAGGGTCATTTTTTGTGGGTTGGACTTGCGAACCGCATCTCGCTGTCACACAGACCATCACAAGTAACACATTAAGGCTTGTTTTCTACGAAGCCGTAATTCTTGGCATTTACAAGTGGATTCCTTGCTAACCAAGTTCCTTAACAGCGAATAAGGAAGAATTAATTATTGTGGGGCATGCGAAATATTTAAAACCCTTGACAACCGTTACGCAGCCCGGCTTTCAATATGCGTTCTCTCGGCTCTTGTCCAGAAAATTGCTTGAATTATAATTTAGCGCCTACCATTATAATATATGCTGCATTTTCTCATTATATTTATATTATATTTTTATATCACATGACAGGCTCAAGAGAATATTACAACGGTGAACTAAAGGAAGGCGCAAACTATGCAGTTTTTCAGCGCTCTTTTGACGAGTATGGATCCTACGAATCAGAGAACTTCATCCACTTTACAACGAAGAAGTCCTCTCGAACAGCGGTTATCATTGTATCTGTGGTGCTAGTGGTCCCTTTATTATTAATTCTCTTGGTCTTTTCTGTTGATGCTGGATGTCGATACATCTCTAAAGGTGATTAGAAGCCATAGCTTAAAACTGAACAGAACATGATGTGTATATGTTGCAGTTAATTTTTTATTTCAGTTAATTTTTGTTTTTCCTTTGTTTTAAATTCATTAGCGTACATTACCATACACCAAAACAATGGAAAAATAAAAATTAACTGAAATAAAAAATTAACTACAACATATACGTCTCTCATTGTTACCGGCAGTGGTCCACCGCATGGATCATTGCAACAAGGCAATGGGATGTACTAAGTTCCAGATTCTTGTAACCATATATTTAAACTCACATAAGAAAAACCATCAAGCAAAGCACCATGCAGGCACACTCTGTTGATTTACGTATCCGAAATATAAGCTGAATTCAGATATAGAAGTCGGTTCTTTTGCTGGAGGTTGATGCAGGGATCAGTACGGACTCAGTATTATGATCTGAAAACTGACATTCCTAAAGCCAGGCACACCTCGCGCTGCTCCATAATTATAAAGGTCAACAATTATTTTTTTGCCTGATAAACATGCATTGTCTCTATTATCAAGTCTTTGCTGGTGCCATGATAAACTAGAGCGTCAGTCACTGAAGTCAATCATTCTGTTCATACACTGAGCACCTTTCTGAGGATTCGTGCAGATCCCAGCATGCAGATCTTTTGAATCTCTGTCATATTAGCTCTTTCTGATACTTTCTTGATGTTTATTATTATTATGATTATTATTATGATTATTATGATTATTATGATGATGATGATGATGATGATGATGATGATGATGAAGATTATTATTATTATTATTATATTTTTGTCGCAACAGGGCAAAAGACAACATCTGGCACCAGAATCAAGAAAGGTCATACACTAATCACAGGAAAAGAGACTGTCGAGCAAGAGGATTAAAAAATCCTTTTCGGGAAACGAAGAAGATGCATCGTAATTTAGCACGAGCAGGACAACCAACAAAACGGTTGACATGACTTGACAGCCCTTTAAATGCATGAGGGAGACGTAAAAAAGGGCAGTATACTGACAGTAACTCTAAAATTAAAATTTTGTTCCGTGGCCCAGTGCTTAATATTAGCAGTTAATTTCTAGGCTGTGCCTTTTTCATGTGTTTTTTACGTGATCATTTCCGAAGTGCGCTATCGAGCAGTGAATTATAAAATTTACTATTTCAAGGAGGAGCCAGGAGGTTTGTCATTGCAACACGCACTTTTTTGCTTGGCTACTTCAAGTTCCTGAATGCAATCTGAACAAGCGCGCGCGTTTGGACCTTCCTGACCACTCGTAGTCTGATTATACGCTCCTTAAGTACGCAAACGATAGCGTTTGAGCATTATATGGCGTATGTATTGATCTCTCCTTAACCTTTGGTTATTACTCGTTATAGCCACTGGCGGCTTAAGAAATAAAACTTTGAATTTATCTTGTGTCTAATTTCTGTCCTGGTGTACTCCCTAGAATGACGGAGAGGGGACGTTTATTCGATTCAAGAGACGGGGCGTCTATTAGATCATTTTAGGCTTTCACGCCAAATTCGAGGCCGAAGCGAAACTGAAAAAGGGTAGGATAACGCCGACTAAAAACTGATTGGAATGAAAATGTCACGTAAAAAGCACGATATCGCATATTATTTATTTGTGTTCATTTACTGTGACTTCTTTCGTAATTAGCATTTACTGGAAGGATGACTATCGTTGCGTAAAATAATGCGTAAAATTAAGTTTTACTGTGCACTTAGAACAAGGCACCGGCGGCGGCAGCAGTCACATTTAGTACAGCGGCGAGCAGCGATTTTGGTGCCAATCACAATATTATATAGATGCAGAATGTCGCAATCAAAATTGTTTGAAAGGGAGAGGCGGAAATGACGTACAACACAAAAACTGGAAAGGAAAAATAATAAGGATATGGATTACATGTACAATTCGTCACGGCGGTTTAGGCATGAGGTTCCATTGAAACTCTAATAAAGTGCGCTGTGCAATGCCGAATCAAGGTGTGTGGCGTCAATCAAGTGTTAACAGATGATGAAAACTTGTCGATTATATTCATTCATTCTTTCCCGCGGTATCCATCCTGAGTTGGAATCTTTTATGAGAGCTTCACCTCAGTGTGGAAACTGTGATAAGATTAAATCGTAGATTGCTGAATCCGATTTCTCATTTCCCGGTCCCCGTGTGCCAAGAGGAAAACCCTCATCCAGATCAACGCACTTACAAGCGTTAGTTGGGGAAAACCAAAGCCTCAATGCTACTCCTCCGGCGTGATCGAAACTAGCCTGCGTAGCAAGCGTTTCCGCGCGAGTTCGTCGACTCGATTGGAAACGCTTGCTACGCGGGCTAGATCAAAACCAGAGGATTACTATCATGTCAACACCTTTTTCACCTCTCTAGATAAAATCCTGGCCGAGATTGAGATTCGATTGATTCAGTGGAAATGACCCAGATGTTCTTTGTACGTTGGGTGATATCACCCTTCGTTATCATTTTCGAACGGCAAAGCCACAGGAGAAATAACCTGTTTTTGATAAGTTTCTGATTTTACTAGATCGAGTAGACTGTCAATAGTGATCATAGAGTATGCAAGGTTTCAAAATAACTACTTCTAGAATTAGAGCCGTCCCATTAAGTGTGAGAATTGTAAACGTTTTTCCTTTTTCATAGAATACAAGTGCTTTTGTATTCCGATTACAAAACTCAGGCACTCGGGCACTGTGTAATTTTTTGTAATTTTTTCGGGCAAAAAGATCACCGCCCCTCCCAAATCCGAAGGTGCCCGTACGCCTATGTGCGGGAACAAATTTTTGAGGCTCGAATTCACTGAAATTTCAGCTGGGAGCTAATTTTTGCGGTTTTCTTTTCAAGCGGCAAAACTGAGGAGGGAAATGCAATATTTTCAACTTTTGTTACTATTTTAGGTAACACAAGGGACTGGAAAAGTATTGACTTAAAATTTTATCTTTTTATCGTTTCTTATTGTTTGTATAGCAAGGCCCGACTGCTTTTTCTCGAGGCAAATATCAACAACGTTATTTTTTACCCCAGTGATGATGGTATCGCAATTGGTTATGGTAGCGTTATCCAACTTTTGAACAACTGGGGCCTGGGCGGTAGCTAAGTAATTTTCATCAAACAGAGCGGTCACTCAGCTATTGAAAGTGTCACTCCCTCAAATCCAATATTCTTTGCTCATAACCTTGGGTAAAGTAAATACTGAAGCAAGCTGCCCCTTTCTCAGGAAAACAGAGCAAAGTTTCTTCGTTGTTTTGACTTTTTGAATACTCCTTCGAGAAAGATGACTTCCACGTGGATACTCGTGGTGTTGAGTGAGTATAATTTGAGTACATATTGACAATGGTCGAAAAATGTGATGGATTCGCTGTATTCTTCTTGCTTTATTTAGCAAGCCTAAGCGTCGTAGATTTTGAGATATTTTGTATTTTATGTATACTCTATAAGCGTGCATATTAGCGGTTTTGTCGGCCCACAAGTTCTTTATTGCTAATATCAAAGTAGTTGACCAACGATGGCTGTTTCACCTGTTTCAATTCTTCATGTTGTTGTCGATTTTTTCCCATATCCATGGCCTAAGTAACTTTAATATACAAATTCCTCTTCGTTAAGGCTTCGTAACTTAATTCATGTTAAGCTAAATAATTAACAGTGTAATTAAACTCGACTTGTGTGTGGTTTTATTCAGCATTGTAAACTCTTTGCTGTGGTGATACAGCGTTTTTACACAACTGTTGCTATAT
This sequence comes from Porites lobata, assembly GCA_942486035.1. Taxonomy (NCBI): domain Eukaryota; kingdom Metazoa; phylum Cnidaria; class Anthozoa; order Scleractinia; family Poritidae; genus Porites; species Porites lobata. Next base: position 6,112,230 of record CALNXK010000007.1, on the reverse strand, counting down.
TTAACAATGACTACTAAAAAAACATAGGAAGTCACGTATTTCAAATTCGTCTTGTCCTATACAAAATTTGGCTCAAACTTTCTTTGTTTAATATCGATTTATATCGCTTGAGCTTGCTTGTGAACTGTGCCATCTTTTTCTGAGTTTTCAAAAATAATATAAGCTAGCTTAAGCTTTTGTACAGGTATAGCGAATTGTCCCATTACTTGGATCTTATAAAAAACACAAATCGTCGACGCGCAGTGGCAAAATTTAGAACAAGCAATCATAAATTAATGATAGAATACGGAAGATACTGCACGCCCAAATTTCTGAACATCTCAGATTGTGTCAATACTGTTCTTTAAATGAAATCATGCTAAACTGCACTCTTTACCTTAATGAACGACAATATATCCCCTTGATTCTATAAGTGACAAATATCCTAATCTTCACCCATTGAGTGCGAACGATATGATACTTTTTCTCTTCAATAATGTAGATCCCTTTGCCTGCAAGAATCTTGGCCATTTTATTTTTCTGGCCTTCGAAAAACGTGAAAGTAGATCATTAAACATAACTACAATATAGTTAGCATTTTCTGTAATTTTAGCGATTATTATTATTGTTATTATTTAGAATGATAAGTGTTACTTTCGTTGTTTTTTTTTCCTTTACCTTGACATAATGATTATTGTAATCTGCAATGCCATCTACTCATGGAAATACCAATAAATGTTGTTGTTGTTGTTGTTGTAAGGTTAAGGTCTATACTGTAACCAAAACTGAAATTAGCCATTTGTACAATGACGTCATTTTTTCTTTTATTTTTGTTCTAACAGTTTCCATTGAAACTGGGCTTACTTTGCTCCATAAGTCTGAAGGCAAATTGCAAAGTGCTGTTTGACTTAATTCGTGAACAAGTAGAGCGTAAGGCTATGTTACACAAGATGATTTGCCAATGACGATATTTAGGGCAACAATGTTGGAACAGTTTATTGCAATGCAGTGTTTCACTTAAAATCAAAAGTTAAGTGATTTATAAAAATTGAGGCCTTCGAAAAAAAAAAACTGAAAGCTTCTTAGCATTTGTTGGACAATGGGGTAGATATTAGGCCTTGGAATTTTTACTAATTGCAAGAGTGGAATTGCCTTTTTGGAAGAATTTTGGAGGCAGTGGTGAATTATTGCAAGAATATATAGATTGGCCTAGTTGAAGCAAATGGATATCATTAAATTTTATAGCTCAGTTGGTAGAGCACTGCAGCACAAATGCAGAGGCCAATCGAATCCCGTTGAAGTCCCGCTATAGATATATATTTTTTTTGGGGGGGGGGGGGGGGGTTAATTTTCAGTTGCTTAAATTGCAATTACACTGCAATGATCATGTCTTCATTCAAATTTGTATTTCCACATTTCACATCATCTTCATGAAAATTAAATTTTAGTGTACCAATTTCCTTAATAATTTATATAGATTTAGCCAGGGCTAAAAGCAAAGCTCCTGTTAATAAATTTATATTTCAAATCAAACAATAAACTTGTAATCCACAAAGCAGTTAAGTTAAGGGCACATTCATGTGACTTTTGAGGGAAAGGTTAAGTGATTTTAGAGAAAAATGATGTGCAAAACAGTCCAAGAGTAAAACAAATCTTACTTCAAGTTAATAGCCTTATATGTGCACCCAAATCACCTATTGTGGCCAGCCGCTTCTCTTTTTTGATAAGTGCCAAATTTGCAGTGCAAGCTGTCACTGTTTGAATGAACATTAATAGTTACACTTCAACATAGTAAAGAATTTAACAAAAAAAATAAACATTTATTTGATGGTTTTATAATGATGTGTAATCTTAAAAAGCGTTTGATATATGCTGCATTTTGAGTACTCCTGCAGGTGATGTTCATGAACAGATGAAAACAAACGGCACAGCGATTAAAATCACGAGAGACTACCAACAATCAAGAAAAGATTTGGTGAAACATTTACAGAGACAACAATTTTCATTGACGAAGATAGTATTAAAGTGTCTCTAAAAATCCTGAGTCTTTAAGCTTAAGGCTTAAGTTTATTTTTTAAGTCGACCTCCTGGTGTTTGCTTTTTCAAAGATGAACAAAGACAAGAAAGTCGCTCAAAGCTTTAAATTTTCTTTACAGCCAAAATTATAACTTAATATTCTTTGGAATGTTTTCTTCCTATTTGCGGTGCGAAATTGTCTAAAGGCCTTTTGAAGTTCTGTAAGCTGATATCAAACCTGATACTAGGTCAGATTATTGTCTCAAATCTTACAAATGTGCATAAACTAGCCATGTAAACTCTGCTTGAGTTCATGAAATTAGATAAAGAAAAAAAGTAAGGCCAGAATCGCTTGAGACTTTTTAACCCTCTTACGCATCAAGCAAGGTAAAAAATGAAAATGATGCGACCCGAAAATGGATTTCCCACTTTGACAAGCGGCGCATTTGTCAACCAAAAACCCAATAAATTGGTGGCAGCTGTATTTCATTTTGTACATCTAGTGGAAAAAGACAGTTAAAAACATCGCAAGTTGACACAAAATTCTCTCAACTTCAGCTGTCAAAATTATCAAGTTTCAAGATGCTGCATAAATTTTCTGCATGAACTCACCTGTCAAATTTTGACCAATCAGAGCATAAAAAATGGGAGGTAGATCTTGGCCAACTTGTGACCATGGTGACAAAAGTCAAAATCTCTCCCCTGCCTGTAGTAGCTCGCTGAATTGGGTCCAAGGTCAGCTTGAAATCAAAATTTTAATAGTACAGCACATAAACACAACATATTTCATATGAATTTTAAAAAAATTAAACTTGAGCCTGCGATCATTTAAAAACTAGTAAAAAATACTCAACCTTGATGGGCCGACACCTGAGCCTGTGATATGGTCAGGTGATACTGGTCAGTGGACATCCTGTTTTGACAGCTCTCAATTTATCACAACATTGATGTGCAATATGCAAATATCAGTTTGCCCCTGGGCTCCCAAACTAGCTAGAAAGCATGTGATTAAACATTGGTTTCCCTGTGGTGTGGACGGACGGTCATTCAGTCAGTGTTCGGTCACGTGATTACCAAATTTTCTGGGATGGATAGATTTTCTTACCCATGATGCTCTGCTAAAAATGAGGTCTGTATGAGCAATTATTGGGGTCTGTAAGTGATTTAATTATGATTGTAATAATGTGCCTTTGCAGAGTAATGAAGCAGCAGAAGTAACTTATATATGACTCTTCTGAATGCGTTTTTGCATTAACTGGTTTGAAAGACAAGTCATCAACATTCATTCAAACTTGGATAAAATACCAAACTTAAAAAAATAATTTAAAGCTCTTTAACTTTGAAAACCTCTCACAGTTTCTGATCACAGTGTTCTGTGCCAGTTCTGTTGTTGAGAAAATTAATAATCAAGCAATTATTGCTTTGCTTGGTGAATAATAGAGAGCTTACAGTGTAAGCAGCAGTCGTTTTTTGAGGTCACGAACACCAACCTGAAGTCACTCGTGCCAGTGTGAACATACTGTGCATGTGTTCATGTCCGTGAGGTCAGGTTGCCAATGCCAGAACGCCACTTTTAAAGTTTAAGATAGGATGCAAGATTCTAGTACTCAAAAGTACGCGTTTGGAGAAGAATTATTTGGTAATTTCCGATATTGTGGGTAAATTTGTGGCCTAAAACTTAAAGAAAATTCTTCGGCTATTCATTCAGCATTTTCAGAGATGTAAACATCAGGTAAACAGTCTCTGGACTTGACCTATTAGGTTGACCCAGCTAGTGCTACTGGCTGCAGAACTGGGGGATGGCAAAATTTATGGGATTTACGTAAGATTTACTCGATTTCTTGTCCATGTGAATCATCATCAAGTGAACTCACATCTTATTTCTGTGGGCTTTATCTTCTTGTAAGTTTTATTATAAACAGCCGATAATTTTGACTGCATGAATTGTTATTTTGTTTACAACGAAAAATATTAAAGGCTTACACACCTGTAAATGAAAATGTTATGACTGCATGGTTTTGTGCATTGGGTTGATTACATGTATATTATATCGTGAAAGCGTTTTCTAAGGAGACCCCTGTTAATTTTGGTGCAATGAACTTTGAAAATGAATAACAAACTAAATCTCATTTGTTGTTAATGAAACTGAAAATAAAATGGGCCACTAAACTTCGCTATCATGTTTTTTTCGCCACACAACACACTGGTCTACACAATCAAATAGTACAAGATGGCATTTCAAGCTTGGCGAATAAATTTGAAAGATGAAGTGTTCAAATGAGAATAGGCAAAGAAAATTTACGAGTCCCCTTCAGCAGCAAAGATCTTTCTGAAACTCGAAATGCTATGTCATGAGTGAAGACATTTCAAATAGCTAAAGTATAAAACAGAGACAAGACATCTGTTACTCACGTTATACCAAAAACCATTCATTGCTTAATCTTCGCTTTTCGTGCCACAAACGTTGTACTTGATTCAGACCAGGCACAGCCTTCCTGACGTCCATGACCTCAAGAATGTCCACTGCTTAAGCTCTCTAATGGATTTTTTGCACTGCCGCAATGTACTTACAAATACATTCATGTACCTGCCAACCGCCGGAGTACAAAAATCTAGAGATGTTTAGTCTGCATTGCCTCTGTTTTTCATTTCTCCTGGGTATTACAGCCGTCCCAAGAGGAATTGAAAACAACACTCATGCAAAATTTTGGGGAGCAAATGCAGTGCATTGTGGGAGATGTATAAGTGGCGAATTGAAAGAATGTCATTTTCGACAATGTCTGAATACTCTCTGAAAATCACCCAAAGGCCTTCTGAATGTTTGCCGAGTTGATAACAGCGTGCAAAAGCCGCGCCAACTTTCTACGATGTATTGTGCAATATTATTAGTTAATTTCTGACCAATTACAATACTCGTATTAATTTGATTGCCCTTTTTTATGTTTTGTGATCAAGAACAGCTCAAATAAGAGCACTAAATCCACTTCTTGTTTTATTTTCCTTTTTCACAGTATATGATCTCGAACATAACAAAATTAGCGCAAAATTTTTGAAAAAGGCCATGGTGGGTTTTTCCCCAGGAGATTTAGGGACTGGGAGATTTGATGAAAAACTTGGAGACTCCTGGGAAAACCAGGAGAGTTGGCAGGTATGCATACATGTAATAATTACTTGTAGGGAGCTTTTAGATCTTTGTTGTCCACAATACTATAGTTGTGACCTTGATTATATTTTTGTGTTGCAGTTAACATTTTGGTCAACATTGTACCTGCTCAATTGCAAGATCGTAAGTTTTTTCTTGTACATACATAATGTGTTGTAAACACAATTCACATGTCTGCCTCACTCTCTCCTTTAGTGGTATCAGTGCTGGTTTTCACTAATGATGAAGTCTGGGTCAAATTCAGAAGTTAAAGCATTACAATCTACTTGTAGCAAAAATCAAACCAACAAATTCATAAGCAGAGTTTGCTATATTTTGCTTATGACATTGTTGCTTATCTTCAAGTGAAAACTAATATTGCCATACATGCAGTTGCAAGCAGAATTGGGGGAATAAGTCAATAAAAATAACTTAATTATTTATGAAGCTGGTTCATAAGGAAAATTACGTGAATGTAACTCCATCTCATGTTTCTCATGTTTTTATTAATTTTAGGAAACAATTTTATTACATCAATAGTTTTGTTATCATGTTGTGATGAATCTTCTTGTAACATAAATGTTACAAATCATGTGAAAAATTGGCTAGTTTTATTAAATGATTTGCGTTGTATAGACAAGGTAACTTTTTCTATTAAACTTCTAAAGTAATAAGATTTATAAAAAAATAATGGTTGATTCTTATTTAATGTTATTTTCAAAATACAGTGTAACTTTTTATTTTATCAAGTGGTGCTGGAAATTGGAGTGACTAAATGATTTTAGAGCAAACTCCAGTAAATGAGGTTACTATAGAGCCTTTTACAATAAATTCAAAGTAGGATATTTATTGGTTTAAATTTAAACTAAAGAACTTTTGCAGTATTGATCCTCTTTGCCCCACATGAACCTGCATTCTACCTTAAATACAATGAAGATGTGTTGCCTGAAAAAGTACTCAGATGTATGCATTCTTGTTTTTAACTCCTTATAGCTTGCGGAGGTGGAGTTAATATCAGTGGGGCATCAAGTGGATTTGTAGCAAGCCCCAATTTTCCAAACAGCTTTGGTCCTTCACTAACATGTGTTTGGACTATCACAGTTCCCAGTGGACGAATCAAGTTGTCTTTTTTGAATTTTACCTTGGAGCCAGGTCAGAATACAGATTGTACTGGATCAAATTTAGGTGGTGCCTCTGTTACAATCACAAGCATTGCGTCAAATGATGATCGCACCCCCTTTAAGCTGTGTGGCCAAAACATTCCTGCTCCAGTGTACTCTGATGCCAGCTCCACTCAGATTACCTTGGTTACGTCCACCAATAGACCTCCAGGATTCAATGCTTCATTTGAGACAGTTACTGATGAAATGTGTAAGTTCCTTTGTGTTATTTATGTGTTTTCCATAGCAACATGTACAGATGTACAAACATGTATTTTAAATATTGATTTTTTCAAAGCCCTCCTAAACAATCACCTCAGAAAATTTAACCTGGTTACTTACAAGAATGAGCTCACGTAAGCGAGCGCATGATGGTGAAACAATAGAGGGTAGTCGCTTACGAGAGGTTCAAAAACTTATTAATAATCCATAAAGAAAATACGGAAGAAAGTGTCTTTATATCTGATATAGAGAGGGCTAAACTTGACATCCAAATTTTTAGACCATTAGCATTGTGTGCAGTTTCAATTTTGTGTTGATTTTTATGAATAATACTCTGAGTGGTCACTTACAAGAGCTTAAAAACAAAGAAAAAGTCTAGTTGGGTAAATTATCCCAAAAAGTGGTTGTGGTCACTTGCGGGAGCAGTTGCTTACGAGAGCTTTTCACTACAAAGTTTAATTAAGTCACAGTTCAAACGGGGTTTCATAAAGGTGGTTGTAACTAGAGCAGGTTGCTTATGAGAGTGGTCACAAGGAGAGCATTGACTGTAGTTAAGTCAAGGGTGTTACATGCGTCATTAAAACAGTGTTTTTTTCCTTTCCTTTTAAGTTCCTTTGGGCCCAATTTTTTGAAGCACGATTTGGGTTGTTACCAGCACATTCTAGTGCAATGTAATTCAAATGTCATCTCTTGCAGGGTCCGAAATTAACT